>JAODUI010000014.1:3096590-3120055 GCA_027563995.1 Papilio gigon | reverse complement strand
TACTAAAATAAATTCTCTACGCATGTTTAAACAACAACGCACAATTTTAATATAAATAAGACGAAGTCAAAGTAGAGCCCTGTATTTTACTAATCAATTACAGATTTATACTTTGAATATATGAAACTTTCGCTGCGGAAACTATCGTACAAAAACATGTTTAAATCTTCAATGTATTCTCAATTAAATTGTTCAATATATACTTGAGAAAGTTTATTGTTTTTTTACAGCTGTACTAAAAAAACAAGCAACAATTAAACAAGAAAAAACAGAAAACGGTGTATCTGATGTTGAGGAAAAATTAATAAAACCATCAACTGCAAAAGAAGCGGATAAGGCAAATAGACCGGCTGACGAGAAGCCACGCTTTACAAAGTCTAACCTTAAAACTGTTAAGACAATAAATTCAGAAGAAAAGAACGACAAAGTACCGGAGAGACCGATTTTAAAAAGTGTCAAAACAATTGATGACAAAACTAAAGATAAAACTGTTACCATAGTTGATCAAAAACAACCTGATAAAAATGGCCTAAAACAGAACAATTCAACAGTCGATAAATCAACAAATGGAAAACTGACAACAAATTCCTTAAAAAAAGACAGTAAACCTACTGAAAAAGTTGTAGAAAAAGTAAAAACCGAGCCAAAACCTAAACCAAAAGTAGAAGATAAAGTGAAGCCGTCGGAGAATTCCAAAGTAGAAGAAAAAGGGAAATCAATTGACAAATCAAAGCCAGAAGAAAAAACACAAGTGAAATCGAAAGTTGAAGAAAATAACCAAGACAAGACAAAGATGGCGACCAAACCACCTATTGAAAAGCCGACAGCAAAGGTAAATCGTAACTATCATACGTTGACTACTTTTTATCCGAAAAGCTTCGCCCACTCTATGTAATTATAAACGTTAGAATACACACAGAAATTGATTTCTGAATTTAGTCATTTCACTCTAACCTCAAACTAGAATGTTAATCTTTGCATAATCTTGCTTCCAGCTTCCCCCCGCACCACGGAAAGCATCTCTACAAAAAGCACCATCAAAAGATGAGGTCAACATGAAGAAATGGCGGGACCCATTACACGAAAGAGTGAAAGAGAACATCGACAAAACACTGGCCAATGAAGTACCTAAAGGACACACTTTAACCAAGAACGAGAGCTTGAGAAGTAAGTAAATAGAAGCATTTATTATAAAGATTAATGTATATCGTACGGCTTGTGAATTAAACTATTGAAATTAAAAGCGATAAGGGGGATATGTCAAAAGAAAAACATTGTACAAAAACGGGGCGTGCAAAAAGACAAGTGACTATCGATATAAAATGTGTTTTTTTTCATAAATGGGTTTTTCTTCTTTTTTGTTATCAGGCTTGCTGTTGTAATGTATAAAACCTCCTTGAAAGTATCGAAACTAATTGAACAAGCAATCTTATTCATATTTGAAACATTATTTATAAGGATTTTAGTCCCTAATAGATGTTATGAGCATTAGGAATAAATTCCATTTGATATATTCCGAATTAAATAGCCGACACAGCCAGAAATATTTTGCTATTTCCTTCATTTACATTTTTCAATTTCGTCAACGAAGTGGGTGTAACACTCTTACGTACAGTTTTAGATGTACACTAATTTGTCTAAATTAAGCTGACTAATTTAATACATTACACCAGTAAATAAATGTTGTCTATTTCCTAAGAATGACAATTATTTCAAATTTGTGGATTCATAAGGTAAAGAGCAGTAGATATTTATAATTATCGTTGCTTAAAATTCAATTGACAATGATAGCTGACAGTAACATCTTATGCCCGTCATATTTTCCGTTCGCTGTCTCATTAGTCGAGTTAGTTCGCTATTTCAATCCTTTACCTTTTGATCTCCTGTGCTAGACAACGTTTGTGGTCTAAATCTGGTCTAAGTCGCATGCAGTTCCGCGTGCGTCGCATGCGCGCCTCTTTCCTTCAGGTGCAAGTCAGTTTACAAACCAACTTGTCTCTGGTCTGTTGTTAATGTTCTGAATTTAAATTCAAACTATATTCGACCAGTGTTATTAAGTGTTAGAAACTTTTTGTTGATTTGTTTCGATAAAATGCCTGATTTAAATAACGATCTGCATTTCAGAGGTATGAATATTTCACTATTTAATACGTATAAGTTTAGAATTAAATGGAACTATATTTTTACCCATTTTTAGTTAATAACTCCAATCTTGTACCAACAGTAACTAATTTATAATACACACAGTTTAGATAAATACCTAGTTAGTACTAGCTATGTAAAAAGTTACAACAAATTAATTTATTTTCTTCCAATTTACACCCTTATTACTCAGATAAACTTTTAAATCCAATAAAGTCATAGATATTTCAACTACTAGACAATGATCAAGAAACATTTTCAACATCAAAACCATTTATTTTCTCAGGTTTGCTGAAGCCCACTCCACCTCCAATGCCACCTCCACTGCCGCCGAAGATGCCTCCTCCGCCGGAATTCAAAAAGTCGCCCCTTGATCCAACTAAATTGAAGAAAATAGAATCACTCCGCAGTAGACCGAGGAAGAGGCCCGACTGGAGTGACATGATGAAAGAAGTGGAACAGGGGAGGAAGCTGAAACATGTCGTCTGTAACGATAGGTCTGTACAAACATATCTTAACAATCCTCTCTGGCATATCCAAACTACTTAAAATTGATGTTTCTTAGAAGACAATATTATAAGATAAAAATGGCCTGTAATCTAGGAAATAAATTGACTATAAATAAATTAAGGTAGTGGAAAAAAAAATCTGTAACTCTAC
This sequence comes from Papilio gigon, assembly GCA_027563995.1. NCBI lineage: Eukaryota > Metazoa > Arthropoda > Insecta > Lepidoptera > Papilionidae > Papilio > Papilio gigon. The sequence goes on along the minus strand of JAODUI010000014.1, from coordinate 3,117,253 downwards.
GTATCTGTTAATTTAGCTCAGATATTTGTAAGCACAAAAAAAACAAATTAATTACTTAATTAAAAAATTAATAACTACGTTGACTTCGTGAACAGATCGAGCCCGATCATAACACGAGCGGCAGTTGTTAAAAACAAAGACCAATTCATCTTCGAATCAGAGAAGCCGAACTCACACAATGAACTATTGAAAGAAATCTCCAAAGGCATCAGACTTAAGAAGGTCAAGACTAACGACAGGAGTAAACCGAATTTGGAAGGATTGAGGAAGTTCAGGAGACAAATGACGATAGAGGAACAAGTCCAAAAATCGATGTCACAAGCGAACCTTGCTGCTTCCCCGTCTGGAATTATTGTACCGGGAGCAACAGAGGTCAGTAATGCAAAGTTGATTTGCATATTTGATAATATGCAGTAACGTCTTATACAAATAGAAATAAGATTTAAAATGTTTGAACTTTTTAGGTTCCACCGCTAGCTGCCGCTGAGGAAGAGGATATTGATGAAATGGATGACATTGATAAAGTCAGAGACGATCTACAGTCAACTAAACAACTTCTTGCAATCGAACTAAGGTTAGTAACCGAAGCATCGAAAGTTACTTACTTCATCAGCCTTTGTCTGTCAACTGTTGGATTGTTGAAGGCCTTTCCCAATGCCTTCAACAGTATGCGGTTCTCTGCGTCCGCATCCAACGACTTCCTACCGTCCGCAATATGTTATCAGTTCACGTGGAGAGCGGGCGCACACTTTTGGCCACCAATCGTGGCCTCCTCTCCAATAATTTCATATTCCACCTGGCGTCGCTGGCCCGACAGACCCATTGCAACTTCAATTAGAAGCAGCAATGGCAAAGTTATTTTACTGCAAATTTAATCAACAGAAAAATTATGCTAACAAGTAATTAATTTTCTTAGAAATAAGGAAGTTCAAGAAAGGGAAAACAAACGTCTATTAACAAGAATACACAATCTTGAAGCGGAACTGGCCAGAGAACGTGCTATTATAAAACAGGAGCAACACAAAACTGTTATATCAGTGACAGATGCTTATGACGAGAGACTGGTGAACAATCTAAAAATGGAAGTCGAAAAAGCAAAGGAAACTGCCGATAATTTGGAAAAGCAATATTTAGAAGCTGCCGAAGAAAGGGACACCGCACAGTCAGAGTTAGAAGAAATCAAGAGGAGAAATGCGGAACTTGAAAAGAAATTGGAACAAGCTTTATCGGTACTTTTTTAATAATAGTACATTTTTTTTAACATACTAATATTTCTTGTAACAATTCCTGGTAAGCTTAACAAGTTTGTGTTAGGATATGGTCCACGAGAATAGAATGAATAGAATGGCGGGATTCGAACCCACGACCGCTAAGTCAGTAGTCCGTACCCATAACCATTAGGCTATTGGTGCTTCCCTATATAAGCGGTATTATAACAAATTTACTAAAACCTAAGTTTATCATTACCATCATCAGCCTTTGTCTGCCCACTGTTGGATATAGGCTTTTCCCAATGCATTCCACAGTATGCGGTTCTTCCGCATACAACGACTTATTTATGTCTAATAAATTACTGATTACTAATTCATCGCTTCTAACATTTAACTGCTTTAAAAATTCCAGGATAAATATGAAGAATTATTAGCTTCTGAGGAACCCTTATCGTTCTACCAGAAGACACAGCTCGATATAATAAGGCAGTGTAGGTTATTAAATATTGATTTAAATTCTAAAGAAGCTGAGGAAATGCGACAGAAAGCCGACGCAAACAATAACATTGCTAACGCTTCTCTTACTAACTCTAACAACGAAGAGGTAACGCAAAGACGGCTTTTAAATAACATCATAACTTCTAAACATTATTCTTAATTATAATGTACTTACATTAAAAAAAAATTCAATCATAGATGTGTTGTAAATTTACTTTTTCATTTCTTTCCAGTTAGGAGGATATTATTCAAACATATGATTTTGCGTTTCCCCCGCTCATCTGTTTTTTTTTTTTTTTTAAGAGAAAAGAGCAAACGAGTGGCAGGATCACAAGAATGACTTGTGATTTTTGTTTGTGGTAACTTTCATAATTAAAAAAAAAAGATGAAGGAAAAAAGCAAAAAAAAAAAATGCCCAGTCACACGTAACTTCAATATTAAATAATATGATATTTGTTTTAGGGTATAATGCCGACAAGCGTTGGGTCCAGACGTTCCAGTCACGCTATAAAGCAGCTCTCCGTAACAAAGGACGATAGCTTTGAAGAAGAGGAAGACTCCGAGGAGGAAGAGGTACGTAGAGAATATTTCATAAATTATTATAGCAACCATAGATTACAAAGGTAGAGGCAGATAGAAATTAAAGATTGATTACGTCAAAATAATAAGGTTAATTCAGATATGGTCGCTGACATAAGTATTATATGGAAAATAGAAACAGCCTGTGAAGATCCTAGGTAGGAGAATTGCGGTGATGATGTGCATTTGATAATAATCTAATTAACACGATTCCAGGAAGAGAGCGAAGAGAAGAAACAAAAGCGATTAGAGAAAGAAATACGAAACATGAGAAACAAAATCTCACATTTAAAACAAAAACAAGACAATATGAAAAGAGAACGTATGGGCTATAAGATGTCATTAAAGAACCAACAGGCAGCACTTAAGTTAGTATCCAAATCATTATGATTATGTTACAATATGGTCGTTGGTTGTTTACGACGAATATGGCAACTGCGGGACAGACGTGCGCGGGGTCGCCCGGGGGGAGAGGGGGTAAAGCGCGTAACTACGCCGGCGACATTTTTAAATGATAAAAACGAATACGAAAGCGACAACGGTCGAGTGCAGTGTGCAAATTTAATTCTTGTAAAACTTGTGTTAATAAAGTTTATAGTTTTGGTACATTTAATCCTTGTGCAGAGGATTTAGCTACTTTACAAGTATACAAAACTAGTTTCGCTTTTAAATAAATTTTGTTTTAAATCTAAAACACATTAATTGAACAATTACAGGGATGAAAAACGAAAATACAAAGAGTTGAAGCGTGAAGTGGACAAGATGGCTGCAATGATGAAAGAAGTAGGATCAGATGAAGAAGAAGAGGAGGAGGAAGAAGAAGAATCTGAGGAAGAGAAGAAGAGTGAGAGCGAAGAAGAAACAGAAACTGAAACGGAGCAGGACACAGAAAGCGAAACTGAAAGCGAAAGTGAACCAGAGGTATGACAATGAATTAATGAAATTTAGTGTATATCTGATGATAACTATATCTGGTTAAATATACTATAATTTAAATTGATGTTTATTACAGGACGCCCCCTTACCAAACAAGAAGGATAACCTTACGAAACGTCTCAAGAGGCACGAAACCAGGGTTAATGCTTTGAAGAAGGGTAACGCACTCCTAATGGCCAACGTGGATCGGCTCAAAGACGATGTACTCAAGCAAAGAGAGGAGTCCATGACGCTACAGAAGGAGCTAGACTCGCTAATTGATGATCTAGAATAAGTCATTGCGTGCTTTGTTTGTGATATGATGGAAACTTTGAGACTACACAGTTAATAATGTTGAATATATCCATTCTCTAGAAAATTAACATTTATTTAATAACAATGGCTATGATTTAGGTACATAATTTCAATTTGGAAAGCTTACATAATCTGCCTGCAAATGTTTTAGCGAAAAAAGTGTAACATTTCTTTCTTTTTGGAATTCGTAGACTTTGATTTAAATTGTCACAAGTATTTTTACATTTAAATTTTAATAAATATACATAGAAAGTAGATTTCATTTATTTTTTACTTTTATACATTAAACTAATTTAATTATCGGAAATATGTCTCTCATGTACGAAAAATCCCACCATATTCCGCTATGCCAATTGAAATTTATCATTCTAAAATATAAAAATACAGAGCGTTCAGTATGTTTTCATAGTATTTATTGGATTTCTTTAATTTGAAAAATTGTATGCGGTAATACGCACGCTATAATAATGTCATATTTATGTTTTCAAAATCCAGACATTAAAAAAAACTAATTTAATTTTTAGATAGAATTTTATTACGATTTATTAATTTGTAAATAATTTTCGCATAAGCTGAGTTCTACTATTAATTCTAATTGTAAACATGATTATACTAATGAACCAAAAAAAACACATTAAATATTTAATACTTGATATTTGTGTTATTGCTTTTTTCATTCTTCCTTCCTGTCCTACTTAAAGGTTTCTTAAAACCTAGAGACGCCCCGGCCTTTGTATGATTTTCTACCACAATACTTTTTATAGGTATTTGATTTCTTCAATATTTTATGGTATATCTTCTAAACTCCTATAATGGTAATACCGAATGAAAATATGTCAAAATGTTCAAAATAAAACCGTCACGTCAATTTGAACTTGACATCGACCAAAAGCATCGAGAGTATTCAAAACTTAAATATTTTTATAGCACAGTTTACTGAATTAGTTCGTTACTACTAGTTGAGTTCTTGAAATTAGTGATGGCACCATCGGATCCTCAAATTCCTCAAACGGTTCCAGCTTGTCCAAAACCAAATCCACGGAATATCCCTGTTATGTTCAAAATTTTCCAAAATGTCCAATACAATGTTGTTCAACACAAAAAATATGTTAAGGAAATGACTAAATTGTATAAAAAAGTACGTATTTTAAATTTCTTTGTAACAAATTACATTAAACGTTAAGCGTGTGTTTAAAATACGTGTATTAATGTACTTCCACTTAAATTTCACAACTTCGCAGACTGATCAAGATGCATTCCGAGAGAGCTTTAAAAATGCCCTTCAATATTTATTTACATTTGGCGACACCAGTGCGAATGTAGACAGAGTTATACAATTTGTGGCGACGTTTTGCACAAGTCTCGAAGATGAAGAGGAATTCATGTTTATATTTGATATCATTTTTGATGTAAGTATAAGTGTTTAAAAATTTCTTACCAGGTTGAGTTTACCCGCGCTGTGCAATGCCCTCCTTCCATGTATCATTGTGCTCCGGTGTGTGACTCCCTGTTCCAAGCTGCCAAAATATATTACAACTAATGTATCGTAATAAAGAGTTTGTCATGCAAATCTAAGAAATGATTTTCTAAATTTAAATTATTTTTCCTTCAAGAGACCTCAGTAGATGTTTACTTGGATTACTAAGGAGTGTTATTATGAGAGATTGTGTTCCAATAAATTTTACTGGCCATATATTGGTTTTTAGTTTTTTTTTATGAAGCCACTTATTCACTTGACTAGTACACTTACACTGCCAGACATTGTTATAGCATGGCCTATGTTGACATAAATTCTATTTTCTTTTGCAACTATTTATTTCTCTTTTCAGTGTCAATGTGTATCAGGACAATCTGTAAGATACAGAGCGAGCCAACTGCTGGCCGCTGTGCTTGCTGCTCTTGGTAATGATGCATCCCTTGATGACGATCTCTGTGACAAACTACTTGCTTCACAGGTAATTTTAATTTTAGTTGTATAGGTTCCGGTTTCCATAGGACTAGGAGCAGGATATAAACACATTGTAGCCAATCCAGCTCTCCAAAGAATCTAAGCAATGATTACATTTTTATACACAACTAGTCTACTAAAACCTGCAAAACTGTAATTGTTTACCATTGCAGATTAAATCCATTTAAAAAAAATACCTGACTACAAAATTGTACATATGGTGACTATGAAAATATGCAAGTTATGATTAAAAAAAAAACAAAGTTTCCCTGCTCTGATGCACAGTTGTTTTGTTGTGGGCTAATGTGTATTCTTTCTAGAGTTGATACATTCTAGAAGCATTTATTTAGGCTTTCTTGCATACTATAATTTTCAAGTACTCCAATAGATGCAGAGATTACAAGACACTAGAGGAGCGGTACGGTGTCGAGCAGGACTAGCTTTGCAGCGCCTGCAGAACCCGATGGATCCAGATGATGAAGTCACCAGAGCATACCGCTTCCACATGAGCTGTGACCCTAGTTCTTCTGTTAGAAGGTAAATATTTTTACTGTGCGAGTAGTAGCATCCATTGTTATTCTTACAAACTAAAATTATTTTCAATTTCCATGAACACATTTTCAGAGCGATAGTAATGACAATAGCGAAGTGCACTCGTAACGTACCGTTTGTACTGGAGCGGCTGTGCGACGTGGACGAGGCGGTGCGCCGCGCGGCCTTCCTGCACATCTCCGCTATGAACGTTACACAGCTTAGAGTCAGGCAGAGAGTTCTCACACTTAAGGTAACAGACTTTGTTGGTGATAATGAAATATGCAACAAAAACCTGATTATTAAATTACACGGGCTGATGATGATGATGAAGTATGGTTAAATTATTAAAACTTTCTTGAGATATTTCACTATAATACTTATAAAAACAGCTTAATTCACGTGTAAATCGGTGTGAGTTCAATGTAAATTGTCTTATTATTAAAAAAAAAACATGATTATTTTTTTGTAAAATAATACTAGACTGAAATTATTGCAAACCATACTACTAATAATAACAGCTTAACTAACGTGTAGATCGATATAGGTACAGACTAGTTTCGGACCCGTCGGGGGTCCTTCATCAGTGTGAATGAACATTTTACTAATGTAGTGAAATGTTTCATGAAGGTTTGGAATAATTTTATTCCAAACCTTTGCTATATGTATGTAAAGATAAATATAGGTTTTATACTCTAATTGTATGTTTTTAACAGGTGGGATTAACAGAACGCAGTTTAAGAGTTCGTCGGGTGGTAGAAGAGATCTTAATACCGGCGTGGTTGAGTTCATTTGAAGGGAACATAGTTCATCTATTGAAAGCAATACGTTTGGATAACGCTCTCGACGCCAAGGACTCACAATACGTTGCTGGCAAACTACTGGAGTCACTTTTCAAGTAACAAAACTATGTTATTTTTTTATGTAAAGAAATAAATAGTAAAAACAGGAATAAATTAAACTTTCAATAGCCTAGTAGTTAAGGTTAGGGATTTTCGATCACGTGGTCGAGAGTCAGAATCCCGCCATTGGACTATTGTCATAAACCATATCTAGCACAGGTCTAACTTAGTTGGAGTGGGCAAAAAAATATTACTAAATTAACAAAAAATGGTGAATGTTTAATATTAAAAAAAAAATGGTGAATTAACTTTAGGTCCATGCGTAAAGCGTTGGTAAGTCGCAGTAACAAATAATCTTCCGTCGCGTTAACAGTTTATTTTAAACGATTTCATACTAAGCAATATCTACTTAGCTGCATTTTTTAATAATACGTCATTTGAAGGTATACCAAAAGAGATATATATATTTTAATTTATACATGTTTTATGTATTTCAGACGTTTACCAATATCAGAGCTGTTGGAATGGCTGCCGACAGACAAGACTCTAAGATTGATCCCCGCCGAGAAGTTGAACAAGGAGACGGCTTGGTACTGGCGCCATCTCGCGGAGCACCTGCAAAGCATCGACGACGACGAAACTCTGCAGACAGTGTTGCCAGATTTGGTTGTACTTACGGGATATATTAGAGCGTGAGTATAAACAATACATTATTAGAAAAGTTTAATTGAAAAAAAAATTGTATACCACCTTATTCTACCAGGGTACAATAAAACAAGTAAAAAATAAAGTCAATGTTATTTAATACAATTTTTGGAATGTATAATGCCACTGACTCTCCTGACAAGTTCAATGTAACCATATAATAAAAAATATTTTAGCGAAATACTTGAAACATGTGTGCGTGTCCGCGTACTTACGCCCAGATTACATCCACACGAAACACATTTAAATCTAAACCTACAATGTTTTCTATTTCAGTATAGTAGAGTCTCCGTGCCTGTCCGAATCCGAAGATCCCGTGGGCTTCAGCACGCGTCAGTACGTCCTCCAGGAATTGGGTCTGATGCTGCGAGTGTACGACGTCTCTGATCCCACTGGCAGAAGCTCGTTACAGGATCTTATCGCAGATGTACTCACTGGTAAGGAAAATTGGGACTAGATTGTTTTGATTGTATTACACAAGGACATGTTGATTTAAAAATTGTTTTTTTTTTCATAGTGATATATTTTTTTCCAGGTGACTATGGCCCGTTAAATCCAGAAGTGCTCCGTGCATTTGTGATGGCGCTAGAATTGGTAGTGCCAGACGTGTCGGCGCGGATGGAAGCCGTCAACACCATGATATCAGCGCTGCGCGACCCCGAAGAGGTGGAGGTGTCTCCGGAACCATTACCACCAACTATGGAATCCACGGAAGTTAAGTTACAAGTGTGTATTTTCTAATATGCAGTCAGTTTTCAAATTTAAAAATACGGACTTGACTTTTTGGTAAAATATTTAGGAGTTTCGAAATTTTAAATATGAATCTTGTCATGTTTTGTGTCAAGTCATGGTCTTAGACAGATGATGGTGTAATAATTAGGTCCGTTCCATCGTGACCTGTGTCTTGAGACTATTTAATCAGTATTGTTTACTCCAATGGCTCAAAGAGGATAAACACTTCTTGCTTTTTTTACTAAGCATAGCTTTTGTGTCGCAGAGGGCTAGACTACGGGTGTCGTTAAATGTAGCCATGGAAGCGCAGGAGGAGGCGGTCAGGGAACAGAACTATGCACTCGCCGCAGAATGTAAAGCCAAGGTAAATAATTTGACTAATATATTTATATTAACAGTAGTTGTCATATGTTGGCGCCTCGAAGTATAGTGCTAATTACTGCACAAACATAGTGTTACTATTAGGAGGAGAGGACCGCGCAGTGCGCGGATGGTTCTGAGTTACCAAGATATTTGAGGATTTGAAAGATACAATAAAGCTTATAAAACACTAACTAATCTAAGTATTAATTATTAAAGAATCGATAATGATTTGAATTTCATATATTTTACAATTTCATTCTTCAGGTAAAAGATATACAGAGAAAGTTGGAAGATTTAAGTTTCCAACCAGCACCACTACCACAGCCGGTTCTAACAGTAAGTCAAAAATATTGGTCTCAATTTTTACCAATCAAAATAACTTTATTTTTATTTTTATTTTTAACACCTTGTTTATAGTATAACGAACTTTTCACTTAGTTTACATACTTTACTACCATGTGATCGCGACATCGTTCGCAAAGAATTAAAAAAAAAACATATTAATTTAGCTATACACTAAACTACTAATAAAAACGGCTTAACACACGTGTAGATGGGTATATGTACCGACTAGTTTCGGACCCGTCGGGTTCTCAGTTCAGTCAACCTGATGAAGGCCCCCCGACGGGTCCGAAACTAGCCGGTACCTACACCGATCTACACGTGAGTTAGCCATTTTTGTAAGTAGTTTAGTGAAATGTCTCACGTAATTTTTAATAGTGTAATTACTTATACACTATTCCAGATAGAAATCAATCTCTGTGCCAAATTTTATTTAGTTCCATGACATTGTAACATTCACCCATACATCTTAACTTTTTTTATTCATAACATTAGTAACATTAGTAACTACTGACAAGACTAATATATTTTGTGTTATCTAGACCATCAAGGAGAGTAAATCAGACGAAGCCACACTGAACAAGTGTCTCGTAATATTAAATGCTGCGCTGGACACGCCGCAGTTGACTACACTGACGCCAATACTGCATATGATATTTAAAGAATTAGAGGTACATACTATTTATATAATTTGATATATATCAACATGACACGATACGCGAAGGGTTTTTCTATTGTCGAAATTTATTTAAAAGTCACAATTCTCTTTAGTCCATAATGTTTTGTATTTTTTAACAATAAAAACCTTCGTTTATATCTGTGTACATAACGAGACGATCTATCTTTCATACTATGTTTTATAATTTTATATTTTTATATGGATGTCAAATATTACTTGCTATGGATTTTATTATTGTTTAGTAAGATAGAAAATAAATGATCTGACGGCTAAAGAAGTTGTTAAATACGTTACAATAAACATCTATGTTTTAATTTGTCAACTCCAAAGAGTCGTTTAATATTATTTAATATACTTTTCGAGTATGTTAAGGTCTGAATATATTTATTACATAAATTCAAATGTTTTTTTTTTCAGGTTGAAATATTTAAAAATATGGAAATCCAAATAAACGCTCTGGAGACAGTGGCGTTGTATGCAATGTTAGATAAAGAGTTTGCGAAAGAATACAAATCATTCTTCTTTGCTAAAGTACGTATAACATTTTTTTATTAACCAACTAAATGGCAGGAATTGTTTGGAATCCCTGCCGATGAGTTCCTTCTCGTAACTTCCTGTCGTGAACTGCAGAAGAATTGCGGCTGTGTGCAAGTTGTGTCAATCTGTCCTCGGCGGTATTTCCAAACCAGTACGACGACCAGTACGACAAGGCCACTACCTTGACATTTCAATCTTTAAGGCCGGTAACGCATCTATGGTTCCTCTATTGCGGATGTCTATGGTCGTCGATGATCACCTTTGTGGTTACGACTAGCGTATGCTTAAAAAAATAGTATATAACTTCCGTGTTTGAAGTGTTTTAATTTTTTTAATATATCAGTTAATAGATACCAGCAATGAACCCTTAGTAACAACCGCACTCCGTTGCGTTATGGATTTACTATGCGTACACGGAGTTACGGTGTTTGACGATGAGGCGGATGCTGCCAAAAAGAATTCGCGAATGGACAAGAAAAGACGCACCACTAATCGTACCATTGAAGATACAGAGGATGAAGGTAAACATTGGCTATTAAAAAGTTATGATAAAAAAAAGCCCTGGCCAGTATCGTAGAAAAGAAAAAAATTGTACATTTTACAAATCCAAATAACTATTTTCTTTTTTTCTGCCTGTGCCACCGTACCTGCCATTAATTGCAAATTATAAAAATGATATTTTTTTTAATTTTTCAGAGAGTATATCGGAATCGGTGCTGTCTTTGAGTCCTACACACAGCACTGTTATAAAAGTGCTACTCCAACTTATGGATAGTTCAGTAAGTGTTTTTTTTTTTTTATTTGCTATATATTATTAGACAATAAACCCTTTTTTTACAAGAAAAAAAAACAAGGAAAATACGTGACGTTACAGGGATAATGTAATTATTAAAAGTGTTTTTATTTTGTAAAAAAACATCTTGTACAAAACAAAAGCACTTTTCGTCTAACGATTTAAAAAAAACATGAGATACCTCCATAACAGAGACGGTATGTGTATCGAAGTAGTTAAAGTAAACAACATTTTTATATAATTAAAGTAATTCTTGCTCTTTCAGTGCGCATCATTCAGGCTTATAATAGTGGAGGGCTTCTGTCGTCTGATCCACCTGGGCCACCTGGAGTCGCCCTCCATACTGAGCAGGTTGTTGCTGCTGTGGTTCAACCCGGCCACTGGTTAGTTAAAAATTTCTTAAATAAATAAGATTAACTTTTTACAATACTTTCAGTAATAACACAACGCCAATAGCCGAATACCGATCTAGCGCTCGTGTGTTCGAATCCCATTGGACTATTGTCGACTATCACATGTTTTTCTAAAGTAACTTCGTATGGTTACAAGATATATTAATAAATTAACAAAAACCCATTAATATGATAAAAATTTTAATATTATATTACATAGATTTTTAGATAAATTTTTTAATATGATACTTAGATTTTTTTTAGCTTATTTGCCAAATTTTTGAAATGTCGTTCATTATCTCATGTTTTACTTTAAAATATTTAAATTAATTATTTCAACGTCATGTTGCAGCTGATGAAGACATGCTGCGTCAAATTATTGGTGTTTTCTTCCAAACATATCCGATCAGCGTCGACGGAGCTCAGGAACAAATAATGGTAAACACCCTTATATTATGACACGTTTTCTCAATTTAAAACGGCATTTAATAAAATGAATATTTGTTTTTTTTTTATAGAAAGCAACATTACCTACATTACGCGCGTTAGCGAACGCGCCGTCTTCTTCGCCCCTGGCTGAAATAGACCAGGAAGCTGTGGTCCGATTTATCGTGTCACTAACGAGAGTCAACCATGAAGTATGTATATATTTACTAAAGTATTAGTAGATTTTTATTTAAATATTTCTTGTAACTATTCAAAGTAATCTTGAAACACCTTGTGTCAGTTTAGAATAGTCGAATGGAATTTGAACTCACGACTGGTAAATCGGTATTCCGTACTCTTTACCATTAAGCTTGTAGGTGTATTAGGTTAGTGCTTCAATATGTAAAGTATCATCATCATCATCATTAAAGGCCTTCCCCAATGCCTCAGTATGAGGTCCTCCTATTTATGTACATTTTTTTTAGTATAAATTGAGTGATCCAGGAATGTTGACAACACGTTCAATGCGGAAGGCGGCGGACCGCATACTGTGGAAGACATCGGTAAAGGCCTATGTCCAGCAGTGGGCAGACAAGAGCTGATGATGATGATGATGTTCAATGCTATTACGATATTTAAGGTCTAAAGTGACATCACGAGACAAGGACATGTAGCAGTGTTTACTGAATGTGTGATTTATATTTCAGCTAGTAGACAGTCAAGGCGGCATGGCGGTGACGCTGTGCGGCGCGCTGTCCCGCTGCCCGACGCGGCCGGAGGCGCCGCTGGCGTGTCGCGTGCTCGCGCTGCTGTCGCCCCCGCGGGACGCCCAGGTCGCGGCGGACCTCGCCAATACTTTGCGTGACCTCATAAAGGTAACTAAACTAAATTCTTGTCTTGTCTTAGCAAACACTGCAAAATTTAGTGTTGGACAAGTCTATGCATTCGTATATCTAGAAGCTCCAAGTTACACATATTTCTGAAAATTGCGCTGTCACGCTGCGAGATCTTATCACGTTAATGCGACATAATTGTCACGTTGGACACCGATACGGGACAGTAGGGAACAGTATATAAACATTAATAATTAAAACTTTTCAATGGTTTTAATTTTTAGGCTTTGACAGAAAAGCAATCAACACGTAATCTGATAAGATACCTCGGCTCGCTGGAGGCGTTGGAGCGCTCCTCACTGAATAAGATGTCGGCGACAGGTGACAAATTTAACACTATTATATAATTCCTTGATTTCAAATATAATTATTGTTATTTATTTAAATTCCAATTCACTCGAAACACTGAATTAATTATTTTTAGTCGCAAAATTATGAAATCATAAGCTCACTGTACTTTCTAAAGGTTTCGGAGCTTGCTTTATATTAGGGGTGACTAATAAGCTAAAACCATTTTATTATATTAGAAGTATTTTTTGCAAAGACCGACAACGTATCTGCTCCTCTAGTGTTGCGGATATTAGGACTTCCATGATCATTCTGTCTTGGTCATCTTTTATAAAAAAAAAAAAAAACTAATTTTGACCATTCACAGTTACAGAAGGATCTCTGCAAGTAGAAGACAGTTTGACGCAAACAAGACGAACTACAAACTCTCTACGTAAGTAACCCTTGTCATAAAACATAATTAGTTTTAACATTAAATAAATTATTTAGTTTTTGAAGTTTCAAAAACCTAATCGTTAAAGGTACGGATTAGATCTAGCGGTCGTAGGTTCAAATCCCGTTGGACTTTTCGGAACTATATCGTATGCTTTTCCAAGCATACCTGGAATGCTTACAAGAAAAAGGTTAATTAGTCAACAAAAAATACTAACACTAAATGGATGGAATCTGTAATAAATAAATTGATATTAAATGTTTTGAATATTTTTTTTATTATTATCATTATTATTATTCTAATTAAGGAAAATCGCGGTCCTTCTTGGATCGAAGAAGGCGTTATCCCAATTTCGTTCTCAGATGGTATTTATGTATGTTCAATTTTTTTTTATTGTAGACATGATTATTATTGTAAGTCGATGTAAGTTTAGATTTACTTTCATATGTTCTAAAATATCACGCTAGTCACAACAATACTGCAACATGTGTGTATGGTGAGAGTAGTCGAAGCTTTTTGGACTGTTGTAAATATTAACTGTCTAGACAAACCTGTAATAACTTTAGAGGCACATTTCATCCAGTTTTTTTGCTTGTTTTTTTTTTTCAAAGTTTAAAAAAGTATTTAAACTAGTTTTTTTAGTTTTATTATGTGTTTTAATACAGTTTTTTATATTTACTATTTTGTAATTTAACTGATATAAAGCTCAAGTAAGTTATTGTTGGATATTGTAATTTTTGTAAGTAAATCTTTGGTCCTATGAGGACTTAAGACTAGCATTGGGCAAATAAAGGCTGATGATGCTGAAATATTAATTTTTAATATATAATACATTATATAGAATAGACCGTAGAGTATAAAAAAACTCATGTTTTTATTAACACAGCAAAATTATCTAATAATTGGTATTTATTTTTTACAGCTCAACCGATTGGTCGCAGCACGCATGTGGTAATAAACGAAACGGTCGAAGAAGAACCTGAAATGGACGAGACGTCGCCCACGGAAATGCCTTCTAAGATCTCTCATGGTACAAGAATTCTATGTTTTTTTTTTTTAATTAATCTAGATAGACCGAGATTTTGTTTGAAACGCATACTAAATTTATTTATATTTATTACAGTAGCAGAACACACAAACATCAGTGTTCAATCAACTAAAAAGTCAACAGAGTCGGACACGACGCCGGCCGCAGACCCCGACGAGGTGCAGTCGGACAGCAGCGGGGAGTCGCCGGTCAAGAAACCTAAAGTTACTAAAGGTACCAAGCTTATTTATTGAACATTTTTAATAAAAAGTTTTTATTTCATTTGCCTTGTGTGTAACATTGTGTGGAAATTTTCGTTAAACTAAAATTGTTTAGATTATTAAATCCCATGTTCATATATTCGTAGTTCAGACTGAAAAAAATTAAACATTGGCTTTTTGTTATAAATATGGCAAATATATGCATAAAATAATGTTTTTTTTTATTACGTACAGACATTCCCATATTTTAAACTGTATCTCAACAATTATTTGGCAGCAGCTTTGAATAATTTATTTTTAATTAATACTTTCTTGTTTTAGGGAAGACAAAGAAAACAAGTAAGAAACAAACAGAAAAAAGTGAGACTGAGAAGACACAGAGCAGAAAAAAGAAGACCAGTAAAGAGAAAGTGGAAGAAGTGAAGGGGACGGAAAAGGGTATAAAGAGAACTAGGTCACAACGTTCCATAGAAGATGTTAGCAGAGGTAACTTGCTTTGATTTTGTCCTACTCACTCCCTTTGCGAAAACAGAGTAAAATATATATTTTTTAATTCGATGTTTCGGACGAGATAACTCACGCTAACACTATGAATACTTTAATACAATAGTTCAAGTGTAAAAAATAAAAAAAAGGTAACAACTTACAGCAAAACCAGCTCCCAAAGATAAAAAGAAGATATCACCCAAGCAGCCTTCTCCGTCTCTTTCTCCTGCGGAAGATCAAGACAGGTCCGACGTCAGTGTGAGGACAAGAGGAACGCGCTCCTCCACGTCCACGTCCGAGTCACCGCCCAGTGGGGAGAACAAAATCAAGATTAAGGAGAAACAATCAACTAAAACAGGTATGAACCAGTTTTATAAAAAATTTAGTGGACGTAGAACAGAATATTGCGTCAAAGTGTCTGTAATACCAAAAAAGTTTAGATATGTGCAGCGCCCCTAGCGGATGGAAAGTACACTGACACACAAATACTGTCTCGTCAATTTTCACGCGACATCTACTGCATTAAATGAATAAAAAATACTGTGGGTCAATAATTTAGTTTTTTTTTTTTTAATTAATTTATTGTGTTGTATATAGCGAAGCAAGGTAAGGGCTCCCGCAGCAGCGCTGGCAGTTCGCAGGAATCATTGTTCGAGGACTCTGCGGACGAGACCCAGCTGCACACTATTGTATATGACAAAGAAATTGTAAGCAATAACATTTCTTCACGTAAAATCATATTATAACGCTTCTTTGTCAACATCATAGCTATGTAATGTTGTGAAATTAATAAAAAAAAATTCAAATGTTCTAGGTACAATCTCTTCTAGAAGATTCTAGCGATATAATCGACGTGCAACAGAAGTCAGGGAACGTCACCATACCAGAGACACCTAGCGGAAGTGATAAGTAAGCTCTTAATAAATGCCCACACACAGTTTTAACTGCATGAACTCAATACTGTACAATTTCTTTAATAGTTATAAGTTTGTTTACATATAAATTTGGACTGTTCAGTAGAAACGGAAAGTATGTCGTGGGATTTCGATTTATTTGCAGTAATAGAATTAAGCATATAATCCGGAGATGATAATGTAACTGGTCTTATTATAAACTGGAGTGTTATAAGCCAGGTGCTAAAGTTTCATTCATGAATTTTGTACTAATAGATTTATATTTTTTTAATTTTCAGTTCAGATTCTGAACCTGAACCGGTACCTGTGAAAGGGAAAAGGAAAGGTAATGGATTAAAGAAATAATGGATGTCAATTAATTTACATTTTTTTTTTTGAATACGTCAAAATAATACCGACTGTTTCGTAATAAATACAAATTAATTTTATGAATTTATGATGATGCCTCGAGATTCGTACAGAATAATTTAATTGTACACTAAATATTAAGATATACGCTGGCCATGTTGTTATTGTCTTCATACTTAAACTAGAATAAATAAATTAATTTATTGATTGTTTTTTTTTTTCATTTAATTATCACCAGGATGTTTCAATATTGTTACACATCCAAATTACCAAGATACCATGGTTTATTTCCACTAGCATCAGCTTTGTACCATTTCCAATGGCGCAGCCGCAAGTCTCAATGTACACGTTCAATAATCGAGTGGAAAAGGGGCTTTATTAAATAAATAAATTAAATTATACTAGATTTGTAACTAAGCAGCTGCTATCGGTGCGTTCTGCTTTTTGATCCAGTTGGGATTTTGTTCGCGCCGCCTGTTGTCCCAGCTCCAGTCCTTATCCCACTTCCAGTTGCCCCACTTGTTGTCCTTGTTAGCGAACTGCCATCTGTTGATGAACATTAAAACATCACTTAATAATAATTGATAATTCTACTCTAAAACGATAGTAATCCTGATTCAATGTAGTACAGAATTCTTGTATTGTTTACTTAAAAACCAACCAAATAATATTTCTTTTACATTTAACAGCTCTATCAATACTTCATGTACTTTCAATTTATCTATGGATACGGTGTATCTATAAAATTAAAACTCTATAATAACAGTTTATCGTTTTATAATTCACATGTGTATAGTCTTTGACTGCAATTAAAAAACAATCTGTCAAAAATATGATGACAAGGAATAAAGTTCCCGCCGATCCTTTGCTCTTTTTTTTCATAATAAAAAAAAACAAAAACCATCATTGCGCAAACTTTTTAAGCTGTGTGATAGTTAAATGAAATTTTAATAGCGATATCGGTTGTAATATTTACCTGTGGTCAGCGTCATTGGGCTGGGAATTGTCACCAAACTTATTCCCGAGTCCGCTGACCGGGCGATGTTTGAACAGCCGATGTCCGCTCCTAATGAACTCCGCGCCGCGATCCGCCACCATCACTGTGGGCGCTGCTGTGTTGCCTGACGCAAATTAATAAGTTCATTGAAATTTTTCACTACTCTGGATTCTTCTTCAATTCAGCCAACCATTTATGGTGTAGCAAAATCTTTCACAAATCTATTACAGTACAGAATTTTGTCATGAATATTAAATATAAAAAATGGTATCAGAGGGCAGGCAGGCAGGTAAACATTATGGATTATTAAAAGTAGGTTCTAAAAACAAGCCTGGAGGAATAACAAAAGAGAATATTTTTTAAAAAATATTTTTAAAAAATGACGTCATGATTATGCCCTCACTCACCTGTTGGTATAGTCGGCATAATTGAGGCGTCGATCACTCTAAGACCTGGAATAAAAAAAATGTTTATCAAAAAAATCTAAACAACAAAATGACCAAAATATGCAGACTGCTATATTACCTTCTATCCCGTGCACTCTAAGATGTGGGTCCACAACCGCCATGGGGTCTGACCTGGGCCCCATCTTGCAGGTGCCGACCTGATGGTTCTCAGGAGCGGTGTGGTACTGCGCGAGCCATCTGAAGTACTCGTCAGTAGGGTTGAGTCCGCCGCCAGGACATTTGTCACCATATCCCGGGGTCGGTATCATGCCGTATTTCTCGCGTAATATCTGGAACATGACACCAACAGATTGTGAATGTCGCCCGAATATAATTTGTTTAGGCAAATCCTAGAATAACCGTCACATCTGTTCATAATCATCATCAACATCCTTTGCGTGTTTATCGACTACCGCATCCGACTTCCCGACAGCTGTTGTTCTGTTCAATATAAAAAAATTACAAATTGACGTGTTTCGGTTCGAGATATTCCAAAATAATGAAATATTAAAGTTAAATAATATTAAAAAAAAAATCTTGGCTGTTAGATGTAGAAAATGTTGTTCAATCGAGAGATGTATGGTGTTACAAGTTCATTAAACTCTTAACGCTTTGACCGCTAAAATAGGAAAAGATGAAAAATAAAAAAAAAATGAGTTAACGTTACCGTAGTATTAGATAGCCTGTAGGCGATCCTCGCGGCCTCCACCAGCACGTTCATCTCGTGCTTGTCGCAGAAATAGTTGGGCTGCAGCACGGGCGGGGCGGTGGGGTCGCTGGAGCGCAGCGTGACGTACCCGCGGCTGCGCGGCTGCAGCGCTATCGCTGCTATCCTACGATCATTGTTAACTTGCTAATAAATGAAAACAACACTTTGGCTACCTAAGTAAAAAGACGCGAATAACAAAAATCCAAAGTGAAAAATAATAGACCCATATCATATTTTTTATTATGACGTACCTTCAAGAATAGAGTGAACAGGCACATACTACAGCGCGTACTTTAAGACCTTGCCTTACACCTGCTTTTGCCCACTGCTGGACATAGGGAACGTTCAAATATTACCCAAGCAGATCTAATACAATTATTAACCCCTCCTCCTTGTCAGCAAAAGTAAGCAAAGCTTTCAACCCCAGATGCTGCCGTTGACATTGATGTGTGAATTTTTCTACTAATGTATTTTAGTTTTTTAATGATTGAGCAGCAGTGTAAATGGTTTTCGTTATTTTTCAAGTCTAGACAATGTGTAACCTACACATTGTCTAGACTTGCCAACATGTCTAAAAAGTAAAAACCACTACTGACATATTCACCATCTGGACCCCCCATGACATCAAATATAAGCAAATCGCAGACCCCCTAGTGCTTACGTAATACTTGAACGGCCCCATAGGCTTTACGTAATGTCTTTGGTCACTTACATGATATTCCTGCGCGGTGTGGTCGCGTACTGCGCAGGCTCGAGCGTGTTCCCGTCGCTGCAGCTCGCGTAGTACCCTCCGAAGAAGTACTGTATGTCAGGCTGCCGGCCGCCAGCGGGCGCGTACTTCGAGTTCACCATACCCGTTAACTGGTTTAACAAAATAGTCGAAAATTAAATGTTTCTGTAAACGTAAGCTTCGCTCAAAGACCAAAAGCAAATATGTAACCTACAAAAGTAGAATTCACCAAGACAGAAAAACTTTGTTTTTTTTTTTAATCATAACTTAAGTATTAATGGAATTAAAGTTACTAATTTTGGACATTATATGTATGGAAAAAGTTTAAATCTACATTCTGTTTAAAATCGTGTTATTTCCACGTTTGTAGTAGTCCTGTTTTTGACATTCAATTCCGACTTCGAAAGTTAGGAACTTCCGTTATTTGCACTTTCTGTTCCGATATAAGTTTTCTCTTAGATCCCTGGTGTGTACGTGTTACTTCGTTTCTGTTCTGGATGTAAATATTTTATGTAACCTGAGACATTCCCGTAGAAGACAATGGTCCCTCCCTCTTCAGCATGTAGTCCATGGCCGCAGCCCAGTCCAGCACCGGTAGATCTGGCTCCTTCATCAGAGTGAAGTCCAGTTTAACTCCGACGTGGTTCTGCAGGTTCTGCCCGACCCCCGGCAGGTCTTGTATCACTGGTATATTGAATTTGTCCAACGTCTCCTTCGGGCCAATGCCTGACAGTAATAATATTTGAGGAGAGTTGAGCGAGCCCGCTGAAAGTACTGCCTGGAAATTACACTAGATGTTAAAAACAAAAACAAAAAATCCCGCCTATGTACAAGGTATCGCATGCAACAGTACAATCCAACACCTGAATTAAATAAACAGAGATATATCAAAATAATTACATAAAGGTTTTAGCTTTTTTTTTAGGTTATTTTCGGTAAACGGTAAAATAAAGTGATATGATAAAGCACCAATAGTCTAATGGTTAAGGATACTGATTTCCGATCACGTGTTCTAGAGTTCGAATCCCGCCATTCGACTATTGTAATCCATATTCTAGCACGAGTACAGCTTAGTTGTAGGTACAAGAAATATTGGTAATTAAACAAAAATCTATTATACAAAACAAATAGACTTTTAACGAAAAATAAATTTTCGATTTTTTTTATTTTAATATTACATTATATTACCTCCTTATTAACTTTAACTGTCCTGGCGACACCGTCTTTGATATATTCAACAGCAGTAACTCTCTTAGTGCCAGGATCTACCACGATCTTGGATCCTAGGGCATTGAAGATGACGTCGAGATTCGCTCGCCTCGCGCCGGGACGAAGGAAACCTCGTGATGTTGTATACCTTGAC
>JAODUI010000014.1:3058556-3069835 GCA_027563995.1 Papilio gigon | reverse complement strand
CATACTGTGGAAGGCATTGGGAAAGGCCTATGTCCAACAGTGGGCAGACAAAGGCTGTTGATGATGATGATGATGACATTAAGGTAAGTTTGAAATTAGCGTCAGTGGTAGAAAAATTCAGAAACAAAAGTTTAGCGTGGTACGGCCATGTTATACGAAGATTTGATGAGCACGTAAACAGGAACGTGATGACATTGAATGAGGATGGCTTTAAAGATAGAGGAAGACCGAAGAAGGTGCGTATTGTATGAAAGAGGATATGGGTAGGAAGTGTGCGAGTTCAGATATGACTGCTGACAGAGATGTATGGAAGAATAGTACGTACTGTGCGGATACTGCGTAGGGAATAAAGCAGGTTGATTATGATATTTTTTTTATATTACACGGACATCACAATTTATTTATCTATATACATAAAAAAATCAATGCTATAAGC
Organism: Papilio gigon; assembly: GCA_027563995.1. Taxonomy (NCBI): domain Eukaryota; kingdom Metazoa; phylum Arthropoda; class Insecta; order Lepidoptera; family Papilionidae; genus Papilio; species Papilio gigon. Next base: position 3,069,399 of record JAODUI010000014.1, on the reverse strand, counting down.
TTTTATTACCCATAACATATACTACTTTTTATGAAGCCTTCACCGAGCCCCTTACATACATTTATGTATGAAAACCAATAAAACGGGCGGACATCAAAGTAAATTGCAGTTATAATTCGAACTGGGCGACCTTTGTATAGTCGAGCTGATTTAAAAAAAAAAAGAGTTGGTAATGTATGGTAATTTGAAGGTTACGAGAAATAAATTACAATAGCTCGATGAGCTAGTAATTTTAGTGCTTCTTCCGCTTGCATTGATTTTATACATTGGTACATTTCTGGCCTACATTGATGCTTAGATAAAAGTTATAATTGTCTGGTACTTTTTCAGCTTTCATTAAACGGTTAGAGTGACTATTTAGACTATGCGAGTATACTTGTTACACTAATAAGCACATAAACAAGATGAGATTGCTTGTGGCTATAGAGGAGGACCGAATTATACTACTTATTAAAACGGCTTAATTCACGTGTAAATCGGTTTCGGTACCGACTAGTTTAGAGCCCAGCGGGGTCTCTTCTTCGGGGTGATTGGGATTGGTACTATATCCGTCACTCACTCATGAGTGAAACTAGTCGGTACCGACACCGATTTACACGTGAGTTAATCTGTTTTTATAAGTAGTATAGTGAAATTTCTCACGAAAGTTTTAATAATTTAATGGCCAACAGAAGACCGAATTGTGGATGGATTGTTGGAAAGAAGATATACGTAAAGATGTGAATTCAGATATGACGGCTGATGGAGATGTATCAAGTACATGTTATGCCGACACTAGGCAGGGATAAGGACAGGGTTATATGATGACTTGTTAACGTTCGCAGTGAAACGAGGTCTAAAACATCCCTAATGCAACTTCCCTGTGGTACGAGAAGGAAAAACGTATACATCTCTGTGGTGCGAAGAGCAAACCATGCATGTCGCACTATCATCTAATCTCGGAGCCGGCCGATAACACCTCGCACCGCAGGGACGTGAAGTATGCAAAAATTGGTACCGCAGCGAACGTGTCGAACTTCTACTATTTGATAAAAACGGAAAACGGAACGTAGCGACGATAAAAAGAAAAGACAATCACAGTTCCGCAGTTGATTTAGACGACGGATGACGTTTAGGTTTTAGATAAGTTGAGACATGGCAGCCGAATAAAAGACTAAGCAGTTATTTATAATAGTATTTTTTCAATATCCCACATTTATTTTCCAAAGTTTTCAATATTTGCAAACCTCAATATTCTATATAAACACATCTAGAAGAAACATGCGTGTGATGGTGACTGACATTTAGTAATATTCTCGAAGGAAACCTGTACTTGTTAAGAAATTCACGGAAGCCAAGGACTTTTGTCCTTTATTTTGATATTTGCTCGCTGCACTACATACACTTTAATGATGTAGACAAGAAACGCAAATTGCATTGCGAATTCATTATTTTTTTGCGAGGAATTTTATCAGAGCAACCAAGGTAGAATTTATATAATTACTAGTTTGGATAGGATGGTTATCCCGATATTTTTTAAATTAATATAAAGGACGTTTCATCATCATAATCAGCCTTTCTCTGCCCACTGCTGGACATAGGTTATACACAATGTGTTTTACAGTATGCGGTCCTCCTTCCACATCCAACGACTTCTTGCCGTCAGCACTAAGTCGTCGGTCCATCTGGAGGGGGGAAGACAAAGTTAAATATTTTGTGGACACTTCGCTTTTTTTTCTCCCATAATTTTATCCTCTGTATATCTTAAATACATGTTCAGTTAGTAATTGAAGGTTGAATGTAACGCAGACTAGATAATTGAATAGCAGCAATCGTTTAAAATCAATTTAATATTGCAAAGCAATTGAAACGTTTGTGTCATATACAATTTGTATCGCTGGCAAATTACACATCAACGGACCGGAACTCGATACGAAACTTTTATTAATATTATGACATACGTCTTTTAAAACTAATTTAATACTAAAAGAGAAACATAATTGAAATAATGTATTTAATCTGCTCTGGTCCAAGATGCCGGTGATAGAGCGAAGTGGAGAAGGCGGACACGTAAGGCTGACCCCACGATCATGTGGGAAAATTAAGCCAGGAAGAGAGAGAGAGAGAATCTGATCTATAAGGACGAGGACTGATCTATGGGGGAGGCGTACGATCAGCAGTGGATGTAGTGCGACTGATATGAAGCTAATGATGATTTATAACTCAAGAAAAAAAAAATGATTTGAATATCACGGTCGATAGTTAGAATCCTGCCATTCGATTATTGTAGTAAACCATATCCTAGAACAAAACAGAGCTTAGTCGGGATGGTAATAGAAATATTAGTAAAGTAACAAAAATCTGTTGATATTTCAAATAATTAAAACATTTACATATTTAATATGTAGATAAAACGAAATATATAACAATGATAGTTGTTGCCACCCTTCATTGTTCTCTCTCTCTCCCTCTCTCCTGGTGCCTCCCCACTAATGGAGGTTGGCCGTCAGCTCAGCGAACTTTACCGCAGCATTGTTACCGCATCAAAACATTTCCAATTCCAAGAGAGGTCAGCAACTACAAAAATTTATTTCAGTGTCCGTACTGACTTTTACTCATTTCACGCGTAACCTAGAGGTAGTTTACGTCAGAACGTAAATACTTACATCTCGAAATTCAAGTTTATATGCATGTATAGTTAATTTCACTTATTACACTAACTAGCCTTCGCCCGAGTCTCCGTAAAGAGGAAAACATCCATCCTGCCCTATACAGTTTCGCATTCATAATGTTGTTAAGATAGTGTAATAAAATAGCTAATTACCACATTCAGAGCCGATGATTGGTCACTTCAAATAGATTTATTAACCGGGGACTGTTAGTATATTTAAGTAATCATTAAATCATTCTAAGAGCAGCAGTAAGTGACGTCTATGTTTCAAATTTAAACACCATACAAAATGTCGTTTAATGTGTGAACACTTTAAAAAAAAAAGTGTCTCTATTTTACGACACCAATTTCTTAGGGCCGTCGAAGACAATTCGAGTTGATTGATGTGTATGAAGCATGGAATTTTTGATTGTTGCAAACGCCTTGAAATCAGCCTCGCCGTCTCGTGTACGAGCTCGTTAAGTCGGCGCCGGCACTGCACAACGTGCATTGGTAACCGTTCTGTTGTGCATGTGAAATTACATTCCATCGGAGTTTACACTCCGTTCGCACGGCGGAAACATTTTATTATAAGAAAAAGAATTAGAAACTCAGCACTGAACACATAATGTGCAAAGCAAAAAGTTAACACACCTCGAGTCTGTAGGTGCGAAAAGAGAAAAGATTTAAAAAAAAAAAAACATTTTGATGCCATCACCAAGAAGTACATTTTTATATTTAGGTTGTATGGCAACTCAGATTACAGTTAAGTCATCACCACGTAAACATAATTAAGACAAGACTCTCGATGAAAGTACTATGTCGATATAATCTCGTAGAACACTATCTGGTAGATAGCATGGTGTAATATTTTTCTTTATTCCACGAGAATTGGCTGGCCAGCAACAACTAACTTTTTTTTCTTAGTTAATTAAAATATAACAATTAAAGAAAAAAAAAACTTTATTTACCGTTACCGAAGTGCAATTGTTTTATTTTTCTACAAAAAGTATTGTTCAGACGCTGCGAGCCAAGTCACGCTATGCGTTCAAACGACTGCCAAGTCGACGGCGTATTGAGGAAATGATCGTGAAAACGAAAGCAGTGATAACTGGGAGGCGGTTGCGTGCCACGCGTCTCGTACGTTCGTGTTCTAACAGATAAGTTTCATTGATACATTTAAAGTTTTTATGGCTTTATCGACTAGCCAGCCAGCGACTTTGTTCGCGTGTATATAAAAAAAATAAGTAAGTTTACTTATTTTTAACTATGCGATATTCCAGACATTACTAAAGACTATCATTCTGTGGAAGGCATTGCGGTGGCCTATGTCACGCAGTGGACATGCAAAGATTCATAATGATCTCTGTGCCTCTTTTTATCCAGATTGTTATGTTTTTTTTTTGTGAATAAATAAAATAATAAATATGTTAAAAACTAAAAAACTTTGGTAAGATACTTATTGTAACAGAAATCTCTACAATATCTCTAGTTACAGACACCCTTAAAAACTGATGGATTCACTTTTTAATCTGCCAGACCGTTCCTTTAAAGAAAGAGGTTTGTTTAAAATAATCTACCTAGTAATAAAAACTCATATGTAATATTAAAGTTGACTATTGTGAAGTCTATTATGTTGTCGAGGAAAAAATAGCGTTAAGCTTATCTTAGTAGTTTATCTAATCCTAGATTATCTTTAAGTTGAATAAACATCACGATTCGCTACCAAAATGTTTTATAACGTTTACTGTTTTAGTCATGATGTTAATACTAAACTTTATAACGTTATTAATCTAGATTTATAAATATGGATTTATCTACTCGAACGTGCTTAATAAAATTTCTACATCCGTAACACAGGTGGGGAGTACATACAATATCCTTGTCGAATGTGATCGTGTTTTTGTAATGCATTATATATTCCCCAAAAACCTCAATCAATCCATGCACCTTTTGTTTAACGGATGATTAAACCTAACATCATGTTTGCGTCGATATATTTGATATTTAATATATCATCGTCATCAACCAAACGTAGCTCACGACCATCGGTCCTCGGCCCTCATCAATTATACTTCCGCAATTGACCAGATCATTGGTCAATGAAGGAGGCTGCGTCGACCCGTCGTCTAGGACTCTATGGCCCCATCGCCAGTCTGTTACAATATTAATATATGATAAATTAAATTTTGTAATTCATATTCCTAGGTATTTGCGGTCATCAACTAGTAATGACAGTTGAACACAAGTTCCCCGTAGAGCCGGAACTCGTTCATACAAAAGACTTCAACGTCGTCGCGGCTGTATCGACGTGCGTAAATATACGTTGCGATCTAGCTAGCCTCCAAATCCGCGTTTAATTTTAACCCACTATCGGAATTCGTCCACATAATTTAATATGCAATTACTCATTCCAGTTACTTCGATTTAAATCGATTATTTTTTTCTTTATTTGTAATGGTTTTAAACATATACAGAGGTCGTTATAAGTCTTTTGAGTTTAATATATTTTATGTCTTGTATACAATGAGATTTATAAACTAGAAAAATTGTTTTCATAAAGAAAAATAAAAATCATAAGAGAGCAAATGAAAACTGAGCTATGGCTGTCAAGATAGGCTTATAACTTTGGAGACAAAATTCTAATTACGTTTTATTATTAGTTACTTATTGTTCTGGTGTTGGAGAAGGCCTTTACTCTTGAAGAGGTTGTTCCAAGATAGATTTTTTTATGCGTATGGCATTATTTAACTTTTCTTATTTCCTTACTAAACATTTATAGAATAAAAAATAAACAAATGTGTAAATACTAAAACTAAACAAAATACCTAAGACTAGATTAATTAAATTGTAATGTACTTGCTGGAAATAAAAGCCTTTTTTATTTAATTTATTTATTGTTCTAAACTTAAGTAACAATCCAAAATCCGTTTACTATAAAGTTAAACATGATAGCATCTCCAAAATTAGAAAACTCACCACGACGAATGTAATAACATGAACTAAATGTAATTTGAAAATTTTCTTAACAATAAAATCTTTCGTTGTCGATGTAAACAAGAATTTTCATTGTTTTAAATCAATGCATGTAATTTTCTAAGAAAAAAAATCAGTAAGAATTTATTACCGTAAATGTCATACATTAAATAAGTTATTAAAATGAAATGTTAGTTTTAATATAATCAAATAGTATACATAGTGTTTGTTAGAAGCTTTGTTTAAATTTGACCCTTAACATCTCATTCTTACCATGTGAGCTACGGGCGAAAAACGCGTGCGCATCTCGAAAATTAAAATAGTAACATTGCACTTGCCGCGTAGTTAATTCTTACCAATTACGACCAGTCCAAAGCGGGGTGTTTGATATATAAAGGGGCACAATGTGAGCAATCGACATTCCGACTTGGGAAGTGGTTGCAAATACACGTCTCTTAGGCGAAATTCTCGAGGCGAGTACTGGATTACCAGCAGCGCCTGCGTCAGTTCGTTTGAGATCTCCGTTACTTATAAAATAAAAATAATAATCATGCAGTCTATGGTGAGTCCAATTCACATTTTATACCATCCATACCCAACATTTCATCTGTTCATACATTTTTCTATTGCTTCTCTCTTTTTGTTTATTTCACGAAAATATTTGTATTTTAAATTATAAAAAAAGATATGTTGAACTGTAACATATGTATTTTTATTATTTTTTTATCATAGTAACGGTAACCTGCGATTATATAAGCGTAGAATTAAAAACATATAGCGTACGTTATCCCCGCATACATCACCTACTTTCTTGAAAAATCCCGTGAAAATTAGTCGCAAACTTGCGGATAGATAAACCTAGAGATATTTAAAAAAAAATGGATTTTCTTTACACACAAATCAAATACACCATCCTCGCAAAATGTGATCATTTTTTGTATTACATGCCGACATTCAAATTTTATTAACTGTTTAAACATAATTATAAGTGTAATTAAATTTAAAATTAACTTTTTCAAGAACGCAGCAACACTTGCGAGAGAAAATAGCATAAATTTCACAGCCGGTAAATTAACTGAGCCATTACGAAAATTATAGAGACGCCGAACTACATTTGCATAATGTTATCACAACTACTTTAAACTCGTATTAAACAATCAATTAAACCTGTCAAATTGGCACCGCCTAAGCATTAATAAGAATTTATTAAATTTAAAACTCATTTTTTAAAAACTATCAAAGTTACAACAATATAGAATATCGGTTCCTATATCACGACAGATCCAACTTAATTTTATTCCAAGGTCTGTCTTGTTATTAGGAACAATGCAATGATAGATGTAGTTTCTATCGCCCACAGATTGTCAAAAGTTATGCTAAGTAATCCTAGTTAGAATGCCGTTGCATTTAAACAATGCTTGAATAATAACTACGGTAAGATCAGATTGTAAAGAGACATTGTAAAATGTTAATAACGGAATAAGAAATAATAATTGTAAAAATTTCAACAGTTTTCATAGTTACTTACTACGAACGAAATAGTTTATGTATTTTTTTATCTTCTTAAAAGTAAGACATGGTAAAGGTAAGATCAATTTCGACGCTTTTGAAGCTAGTAAACAGACCTTCAGTTAAACTATTAAAACTTTCGTGAGACATTACACTATACTACATACAAAACGGCTTAACTCACGTGTAAATCGGTGTCGGTACCGACTTTTTCGAGCCTATCGGGGGCCCTTTTTCAGAGTAAGTGGGATTGGGACACCTTCAGTTTTACATGAAGATTTTAATATATACAAAATTGGTTAAAAACTGGTTGATGTAACTGTAGGTTTCGACTCGAGCGACATGTATTTGAATATATTTTATATTGTTGTCTCCATCTTTGCCACGAGAATGTGAGGGATGACACTATATGTCAAGGAAGCCCGGACATGTTATTTCTTCCTTTCTTTTCTCAGTGTTTTGTTTTTAATATTAATTAATTAAAAGACAATAGACGAATGACAAATTCAAAGTCGTATAATATCAATGATAATGTAATCTTGTATGAGTACAATGGGCGGTCGCGACAAGCATCTTGAATCGGAATCCGTTTCAGTGGGCGGGAAAACATTTACACGTTTGATTGACTCATCATTCAATAGACGCTAGCTGAAGCGACTTCCGCCATGTTTGTACAGAATTCTCATAAATAATTATGTAATTATTACACCTTTAAGGTATGAATTTAGGTAACTCTAGCAAATATCAAGAGTTCGGTTTTAAAATATAGGCTAAATATGTTTTAATGTTTATATCAATAAAAAAAATCAGTCAGTCTCAGGAACAATGTCAACAAACAATTTGTTATATATTCCATTACGTATCTTACGATAACATTTGTATTACTATACACACAAAAATGCAGATTATGCAAACTAATTTGACAAACACAAATTTCTATATTCATTGACCGTACAATTTTTCATTTGACCTTCGCGTATTACAACTTCCTAACCTTCCTTGGGCAAGAGCCGTGCAACCGTCAAGTGGTTTTGCACCAGTTCGCAGAATTATAATTTCACTATTGCTAAACATTTTGCAACAAACTCCATAGGCGAGTCGACGTGAACCACGCCCTGGAATTGTTGTGCCTATTCTTCGATTAACACCTACTAAGAGTCTTGAATCACTAAGGTCTATTTCGTTTAGTTTAGTATTAATCCTTATATATAGACAGCTTGAGAAACTATTCAACGACACCGAGTGAGTTGAGTCGGCTTTAACGAAAAAGGTTTTTCGTAAACGGGCAATTGTTTTAAATGTTGTAAAGGTAATAGACAAACCTTTTATATAGATTATTTTAGTATTAAATACAAAAAATGGCTTACAATTTGTCACATACATGTTTGTAAATGCGCGTAAAGATAGCGATCTCTCGGTCGCTTGTTTTCAAAAGTATACGACCATTAGCTGTTGGAATTATAAAAAAAAACTCATTAGATAAAAAATAACCAATGTGTTCTACTAGACTATGTTCAACGTTTATGATAAATTTCATTGATATACATTAAGTAGAGATACCTTCTAACAAATATCCATCCATCAAACTATCTAAACTTTCCCATTTATAATATTTTATTTAAATCTTAAAAAGGCAATTCATGAATAACAGTCAATAAATAAAGGCGCGGCGTTCATTATATTATAATGTAAATTTAGTTGTGAACATATTTCCCAACTGTAAGCTAATGTTCCTTCTCAAATCTACATTAAATTGTTGTTGCAAGCCTTTGTCTATTGATCGACATAACTATCAATTGTAATACAAAATGACAGGTTATTTGCTACAACGTCGACCTGTCATACGTTCGCCATATTTTAGCTGATTGCTCGGATTCGCTTCACCTGTTTAGTCTATGGTATTGCGTTATATAAATTATACTCTGTTAAGGTAAAGGAAATTGTCAAATTTTTCATGTTTGTCATAATTATATAGTCTATAGATATGTTGTAAGTTTTAGTTTATATTACTAACATTTGATCTTGATCAAATTAGTTTGTCAAGTATATTTTAAACTCAGACCTCGAAACAGTACGTTATAATTGATTTAAGGTTATTTTTTCTGACACACGTATTTTTCAAATTTATAATGAGACTGTTCAGATAATATTGTGCGCTTATTCTTTAAGTAAGCTCAAATGAGACCAAATCATTTTCATATCTTTACTCTAGCTGTATTAGAAACTTTTAACTATTATAATCCTATAGGAATTAATAAGTACAAACATTTTAAATCTAATTCCAATATGGCCGTCACAATGGCATGTTGAAATATAGTACAATCAAAATGTATTCGCATAATCTATTTCGATTCAATTCCAAAAGTGACATTCGAATACGGCTACATTATTTAATGATATTGATTCTAGTTTTAAAAAAAATCGAAGTATGAAGCGGTTTTTTATTCCGTGTGCATGTTGCACAATATTATTCATAAACGTAACAAACCACAATTTCTTAAGGGCTTGCCTTTACCATCTTTAAGTAATTTTACTGGTTGTTGCTAAATAACATTGTTGTGTTTATTAATAATTCATTTCTACTTATCAATTTAAAATGTCGCAGAATCTCTCACAATACTCTCTTTCCGAAAATTAAGTGAGTACTACTGTTGATAAAAATAAAAACTTTTTTACAAAGAACTACACAGATTCTTCACGTAAAACTTTTGTTTTTTCGTCTTTAATTATACGAGCTTTTAAAAAAAAAATCTAGTGACGTATTTTCTTTAATAAACAGCCAAGAATAACCAATCAGATATCGTTTAATTGGATTTACCAGACCGTTGCAGAAAATTTCTAATTTTGTAACGTTTTACGTCAAACATCTGATAATTATTCGAGCAGTGAATGAAAGAACACATTCCTTTTATAAACGTACAAAAAATTACGTCCAAAATATTGACGAAATTTGTTGTATAGATTTATTAGCTATTATTTTATACAAATTATCGTAATGTCCCTCACACCTTGTCTAATAATGATGACTATGCACGAAATATAAAAAAATCTCTTGAATTTCCGCAGATTATCCTTGCCACCGCTCTGTGCGTCGCACAAGCATCGTTCTACGCCGGCGCACCGGCACCCATCCAACTGAGCCCAGACGGCAAATACGTCCTGGACACGCCTGAGGTTGCCCACGCTAAAGCCGCCCACTACGCCGCGCACGCGCAAGCGTCCACTTCCCACGGCGCGTGGGCCCCCGCTGCTGGCTACCTCGGCGCTCCCGCGTACGCCGCCGGCGCTCACTACGGTGCTCCCGGTGCTGGTATGGCAACTATTACATCTACTAATTTCCATTTGATTATAATGTAACGTTTATCAAATACTCTAAATTTTATCCTTTATTTTTTTCTACAGGTCTCTTCAAATATGGCCCCGCTCCCTTGGCCCATGACGGTCGCGTAGTTGACACCCCTGAGGTTGCTCACCTGAAGGCCGCTCACATCGCCGCCCACGCTGCTGCCCACGCCAGCGCTGCCCACGGCGCCCACGCCGGGGCAGTCGGACCTCTGTCTTACGCCGCGCCCCTCGCTCACGGAGGTGGCTACGCCGCTGGTTACGGCAAATGGACCGGCCCCGCGGCCAACATCCAGCTCACCCACGACGGATGTGTCTGTGCAGCCATTTGGCTCGTCTGTAAATGGCTGCGGCCGGATAGGCTGTGACCTGGATTTGGTCCTCAGT
>JAODUI010000014.1:3046133-3058456 GCA_027563995.1 Papilio gigon | reverse complement strand
GGTAGACACCCCTGAGGTGCAGCACGCGCGCGCCGCTCACCTTTCCCAGTACGCTGCCGCCGCCCACGCGGCCGCCGCGGCGCCCGAGGAGGGCCCCTGGAACCACGGACACGGCTGGCACTGAACCCCCACTACCTCTGATCCCGGCTACTAAACTGCCTGATTTATTTTTATACAAAACAATATGAAAAAAATAAAAAAAATGTTTTTACTGTATATAAGTTCAACGTGACCTGTGTATAGCAACTGCTATTCTTAAGATAAAAAAAAATGTAATAATAAAAATCTAATAAGTTACACAATATTTTTTTTTGAAAACCTTTAACTCTGGAAATAATGACATCATATACTTAATCTTCCGCGCGGTACTTGTTACTACCACAACTCCGCTCAAATTGTTATGAATAATGTTGGAAAAAGAACACAGTCTCCGAAACTGGCTTACCACTTTAATTCAATAGTCTTATAATAGTCTTAAGTTTATTAGGCTAGTAAAAATATTTTCATTGATAGATTCGTTTCAGTTTGTTTTAGACTTTCAACATAATACAAATAACGCGTGACAATAATTGCACTTCAGATCATTCAGCCAAACTTTAACTTTATGAAAAAAATGTGATAATGAACTACATGTCAAGATAAAATAGAAAAAAATCTCGAGTAAACAGCGTTTCTAAATATAAATATATATATATATTTCGAGTCGATATATCGCCACAGTTCAATGATAGAAGAAATGAGATTTGTATTTTTTTTAGGTTTAAAGTCTAATGGTACCTACAATATGTATTAACGGCATAGGCCATCACTAGCAATACACATTGATCAAAACCTTCGACCTCTAGATAAACATAAAGCAACTCGAAACGGTATATGTATAGCGTTCGCGCGTTTCCTATAACTGAATATGAGAAAGGATGTTAGTTCAATTTTTACTTTAAATATGTTTCTTTAAAAAGAATAAAATAATATAAGATGCTTCACCGTATATTGTAGTATTCTCATGGATGAACACATTGACTCACTAGTAGTAGAATGATAATAAAACCCTGTTTTATTATTCTTTTTTCGAGCCTATGAATTTTAAAGATGAATAATAGAAATCATGCATGATATTAAATTACCATTTCCTTAATCATTTCATTAATTGCCTTTATTTTGTTATCAATGTACTTCAATTTACTCTTTGAAATTGAACCTAAAATTATATAACTCTTCTTTGATTTTAGTTTGGCATTTGTATTTGGCAACTCGCGACAACGCAACCGCGCCGGTTTGTTGATTTTTTGTTCTTGTTTTGTGTGGTTTATTGGAGGTAATTAGTGTTTTTTGAAATAGCAAAACTTAACCTTATCAATATAATATAAAACTACTGCGGCGACAGGTATTCAAATCATACTAGGTTGGAAATCTCGCCATTTATCTTTAGTTTTAGGCATTGTATTGTTGCAACCAAAATGGCGGGTAAAACCTTTTTTATGCAATTTAATTCTTTAAAGGTTTTGTGAATAGCACAGACTAGAAGATTTACAACATTTTAGAACATAGACACTATAGACTAGCTGTCATTTTAATAAAATTAAATTTACCTTTAGCTCATAAGAAACTCAGTCGAAGCTCAATTAAATTTAAACCTCATTATGACATAGAAAAAGTTTTAGACATTGCCAGAAAAACACTGAGGTTAACTTAAATACTAATAATTCCAGATGGCAGATAAGAAGAAAGAGGGAGAAGTAGAAGTGGAAGATGAATATTCTGTCGAGAAGGTTTTAGACAGAAGAGTTAGGAATGGAAAGGTATCATCTATAATTATATTTATATCAAGAAAAGAGTAAACAGGCTATTTACGTATGAACAGTACTGTCAAAATTCACTTTCGTAATAAAAACTGATAATGGTATGTGTTATGAAGTAAACAAAATAATCTTTCAGGTAGAATATTTTTTAAAATGGAAAGGGTACAACGATGAAGACAACACATGGGAACCTGAAGAAAATCTTGACTGTCCTGATCTCATACAAGCCTTTGAGGAAGCAAGGAAAAAAAAAGAAGCGGGTGTGTATTTATCTAATAAGCAATAACATAGAAATTATGGTATGATCTACTGATCTTAAAGTAAACAGTTAATATTTTGCTATGTGACTTCAACAAATTAGCCACATATGAGTGCTTAAAAGTAAAAAATAAAATAATAACCAATTAATACATGCATTTTGACAGACTCATAGAAAAAATTAACCTCTTCTTCATACATCAAAAGCTTTATTCACAATGATATTAAATTTTCAGAGGGTAAAGCAAATAAAATTGAAAAGGATCCCAAGAAACGCAAGTCCTCTGCAGCAACTCCAGATTTAAAAGGTGCCAAGAAAGCAAAACCCGATGACAAAAAAGCTTCAGGATTTGACCGTGGTTTAGAACCCGAGAAAATTATAGGTATGTCTTGTATGTTTTCACTGATCTGACAGTTGTAACATAAATACAAATACAAATACAATGTCCATCCATCCATTCATCCATGTAAAGTAAGCATATATAATAGCAATATTAGAGTGTGTTCCTTTATGGCACTGAAGAATCATTTATGTATACTCTGAAACCATTATAAGACTTGAAACAATGTTCTCAAAACAATTGAGAAGTGTCTTAATACTTTATAGAGTTGCTATTTTATCTCATACCAAGTTACCATGGATAGTCTATAAATGACTTGATTAACATTTTCAGGTGCTACAGACAGCAGTGGTGAGCTAATGTTCCTCATGAAGTGGCAAGGCACAGATGAAGCAGACTTGGTGCCTGCTAAACAAGCCAACATACGGTGTCCACAGGTTGTTATACAGTTCTACGAGGAACGGCTTACCTGGCACACGCCTACACCTGACGATGCAACTAATGAGGATTAAATTAAGGTTGGTTTTTACACATCCATCTGTAACACTCAGAGTGCTTTTGATAGGGAGTTATTGCAATATTACTTAATTTCACTTGAGCCCTTACATTTAAATATAGTTGTAATTAGTCATAATCCTTTAACATTTGTTTATTTAGATTTTATTTGTGTGCTGTGCGGGTTTTATTTTGATCTTATGCATTTTGTAATTAGTTCTCTATTTTTTTTATTTGTTTTTTATGTAATGTACAGCACAAGTGTACATTACTGTTGGTTCCCAATGAAATACTAGTAGAAAAACTAAATGTAACCCATATCTGAAAAAAACTGAATTTTTAAACTATTAAAACTTTCGTGAGTCATTTCACTATACTACTTATAAAACGGCTTAACTCACGTGTAACTCGGTATCAGTACCGACTAGTTTCGAGGCCATCGGGGGCTCATCTTTAGGGTGAGTGGGAACGGTACTATCGCGCGTTCGCGGCCCGTCGCTCACTGAAGCGATGGGCTCGAAACTAGTCGGTACTGACACCGAGTCACACGTGAGTCAAGCCGTTTTATAAGTAGTAAACTGAATTTTGTTCTTCAAAATATTTTGGTAGTTGAAATTATTTTAAATTGCATTGTTTTTGATATTTTAAGATATCATTTGCAAGTTATAAAATTATAATTGCTTATATGCTAGCGCAATATTTCTGTTTTTAATACTAATGATACTAGACATATTAGTATTTATAAAATACTAGCTGAAGCTGAAGCCCCCCGAACTCTGTTTCGCCTAATGAATACAAAAAAAAACATTTCCTCCTCGGAAAAAAACGCTTGTATGGGAAATGGAAAAGGGCTATTTTTAAGACTTTCACGGAGTTTTCCTAATTTTTCTCACCTTTTAAACCTTCCCTAGACCTCCACGAACATTCCAAAACCAAGATAAGATAAATCCGTACAGCGGTTCTCGAGTTTTACTTTTATTCGTTTAAAATCACAATGATAGTGGCGTTTTAAAGTCTGAATTAGTTGATATCCTCAAGTTTTTTGTTGAACAGACTTTTGTTTTTTTATTATATTAAATAGTAAAATGCTTTCTTTAATGTATTGCTGTCGTGTTGCGTATTCTGACGTCACGAGCTTCAGTAAAGGAACACACTTCGTCAGACGTTCTTAAGTGCAGATTTATGTCAGTTGTAGAGGTAAAGCGGAATTTCATTATTCCATATAAATTATATAAATAGCAGGCAAGGCAAACTGTTTGGTACATTTGTGTATTTTTTCAGAAATATACGAAAATTCTTTTAGACAGTGTCACCTGGTGCGAACGCAAAAAATATTAATTTCTCTAAAACATCAAAATCCATTAATCGTAATAAAATGGAGGAAAACGTTTTAATTGTCACATTCAAAATTAATTCACAAAGATAAGTTCGTCTACAAAACGCACAAACTACAAAACTACTTTACAGGCGTAGTCATCTACGATACTCTAGCAGTTTACGAGTAAGGCTCTTAAAAGATTTATAGTTTGGACATAAAATTGCAACAAAAGTATGTTTTTTCAGTGAAGTCGCACAATGGAACGTAATGATTGATGAGTGGAGAATGGCCTTAACAGAATGAGTGAATGAATGATGGATGTGAAGAGTGAAAAGTTTCGTATGTAAGACCGAAGGCCAGGTGGGTCCACTTTTAAAATGTTCGCTTTGGAATGTTAAACTTCGGCAAAACGGCGGACAAATTCTCACGTTGAAATTTCTTCTCGACATTTTTAAACTAGACCGTTATTTTGCTAATAACTTTTTTTACCTACAATAAGCAAATAAAAGTTGTTGCAGTTGTGGCTGTAAAACACAAGATTATTCAGTTCTGTTGCTATTTGTTAATTAGATAATGATAAGAGTTCTGCGTGAACCCACATCATCAGGATAAAGGTATGTTTGCTTTAAAAAAAAAAGCTTTTTGTGTTGCGTAAATATTAACGACGAAGAGGTATTACATTTTGTATCTTAATATTACTCTGAAAGTGCCGTTTAAATGTATTAAGTTTGACAACATTAAACAATTTACAACCAACTAAGCAAGTATAGAGTGGACTATTTATTACTGGTATTGCGCACCGCACAGCTCATATGAAATTACGTGTTTATTAACAGTAATGAAAATATTTCTAAGATATTAAAAACGTCAAATTTTGAATGGATGGATGGTTGTACGTGATGTTATTGCGTACATCTAAAACGCATCTGGATAAAAATTTGGTACAGATGCAGAATATAGTATTGTAAAAGACATATGTACTTGGTAGGTGTAAGATTACTTAATGCCGTGCGAACGAAGTCGCAGGAGTAAGAAGTGATACATGAAATCCAATCCCTACTCTCGCGATGCTCCATCTGATTGTTTTCATGTTAATCTGTGTACAAAATGCAATGACACGATAACAGTGGGAGCGTGTTATTGCTCGGCGCGGCACGTCTTTGAATAACTTTATTGTTATCATACCGAGCGAGGCTGAGTGAGGATTAAGTGCACTTGTTTTACACACGTGGAAATCACTATGAAGTCAAGGTATTGTATTGGTTTCAATTTAAATAATAACTAGCGGTCGCTCGACGTCTTCTGCATGTCGCTACGACCAGCTACTTTGCATTAAGAGTCACAATTTTCGTTATAACCAACATAAATAAACCGTGTGCACTAAATATGCGGACATTTCAATTTTATTAATGTGTAAATTAAATAATTATTTATTCCAAACGTGTCGATGTATTTTGAAACAAGCACGAGCGGGTGTAGTGGACCGACGCAGCTATGATGCGGAACTTCTGAGAAATTTAATTCTAAAACACTCGCAATGAACGCTCATAAATATTGCTTTTTATAAACAGCAGTAGGAACCCAATAGAGAGAAAATACCGATCAATAAAATTTACATTAATTTACTTCGCCGTTTAGATTTACACTCTTTCTAAGATTTTGTTCTAGTACAAGATGTCAGATATTTTTAGTATGGATAAAATTCGATATAGATAATGCTGTGAGGAAAATTGTAGATAAATCTGGTCGCTGACTGACAACACGCTGACTGCCGTCACAGATGATATCCTTGCACGGGCCTTGACCTTTGTTGGTTATAAAACATTCGAGTGTAGATTTTCAACAAAAAATAGAGAACAGAGTTCAAAAATATTAAATGGTTCTGTGTGGCACTATGTATGAATGGCACTGAGTAAAGTTGCCTTAAATGGTGCTGAATATTAAAAAAAGGTCAAAGATTATTCAAAATTGTTTTCTAAAAGTACCGCTCTTATATTGGTAATGTGTCTATTTGACAGTGGGTTGCCACTTTATGAGTTTTTAATAATAATAGTATAATATAAACACAATACAAGAAGACAATTTACTGTCTTTCTATGTTACTCATGATGTTTTGTTAATTTTTAGTGAATTTTATTTGAGAATATTTTATATTCTTTGATAATTATCGTCATCACGACCACAAATTAATTAACAAGGAACTTTAATCATCCAAGGTATACCTAGAATACTAACAATGAAGTATTCTAGATTATTTTATACATCCCATTATCGATGAAGACCTTCACATAAAATGAAGTTATCTTTACCAGAAGTCAAAACCGACAAAGAACGACAACGAGACGTTTGAAGTACTTAGTGCTTGGCCGTGACTGCGCGCTGCTTACTAAAGCCATCCATTAACACGTTTTTTAAGTGATAGTATCAGAAATAAGAGTGTTGTGTCGGCAACACCAAGTGTTGAGGTAACATAGGTATTTTAGTATGACAACACCAATGGAAAAGCTTGGTGTGAGTAGCCTGAAAAGCCATTATAAGGGGATACCCGTCAGCGCCAGAGCGCCAGTGTGCAAGTAGGGCCTGAGAGAAATATACTCGTTGGGAGACAGGTGCGTTGAGCAATACCTGAGGGCGGTACCCTCTAGGTGGCGTTCCTAATCCAGGGCGCCGTGAACTGTGTGCTATGAGCCAGTAACCAAGAGCAATACTGTTGGTGCAGTGTTCTTGAATCACAGTTCTGAGTGTTACTCTCTTGGCAAATAATTTGAGTGCTAACCTCAGCTTTGTATTTAATGTTTGCTTGTGAGGTTATTAAGAACTACAAGTTAAATTCATTATTTGGCCATCTGCTATTTCGATGTTTATTTAAATAACTACGATTCTAATATCTAACTATAGCATATTACTATAATTGTTAGGCAAGGTAAGTCATGTTATCAATTCAAATCAACCTGAGACAGCAATGTCAATATTGACACTGACGGCTTGATAACATGTCTTGATTCTAATTGAAACAAATGAAAGGCAAAAAAATAAACTCTTCAAAGGTTACGGAATCTATTCGTACAGTAATAAAGCCTGTCGTGTCATCGGGACATTTTGAAAAAACGATTACGGTTCGGTTACTTATTGTTACTTAAGTATCATGTTGCCCGTCATGGGGCCCGAGTAAATTTAAATCGGCGGCAGTTAAAACGCTTCTAAATGCCCTTCAAAGTAGCCGCGCTCGAAATCATTCGTTTCATATATAAACATAAGTAATCATAGTTACTTAAACTTCAAGTAGACGTTGATATTAAATATAGAAAAAATTGTATTTCCACGATATTTCGTCGACCTCGATGCTCCGAGTTAAGTTGCGGTTAAACAGGTTTATTGTATAGACGGACATTTCGTCGTAATGTTGTTTGCACGTGGGTCGAATATTCGTTAGGAAAAAAATGTCTTGTTGTGAACGGTGGAAGAGTTAGTGTTTGTTAAATTTATTACATAGTGATTACATCTAAATAGACGTTTATAAAATGCATGAACACATAAGGTATGTTTATGTTATCATTTAATTACCCGCTATTTACATGTTAATAAATCGTATATAATTCATGCTGAATTTTTTTTTTTGGTTGCTAAATGTTCGTATGGTTACTTCGAATAGTCCTATTAATCTATACAGTTAATAAAAATCAGGTCTCTTTTTGGAATATCAAAAGGAATTTTTCATATTTCGTTACCCGGTACAAAAAAAATGACTGTCCGCTAATCCGCCTTTGTTCCATGTCATCTTCAATACTGTTGGAACGATTTTGACGAAAGTTTTAATAGAAATTATACTATGTATGCGGGAGTAATATTTTTTTCCACGACGATTAAATTATTTTAACAAATACAAAACGTCATTACTCTATGTACAACGCAGTTCTTTTTTAATTTTCGTTATTGAAAATTTCATATGTTTTTTTTTAAATAACAGAAAATTGCAGTTAATTAACTATTACTTTTCTCACTGCTCTAACTAAGCTTTAGGCATGTGCTACGATGTAGTTTACGATATTAGTCGAATGGCGGGATTAGAACTCTCGACCTCTTGATCGGAATTCGTACCCTTACCCATTGGGTTATTGGCACTTAAAATTGAACGGAGATATTAAGGAGACGTGACAAAAGATAAATAAACAATACCATATAAACGCTTAAGTCGCCATAAAGAAGATATTAAGATAAAGACGAAAAAATCACATTTAATGATGTGTTTAAAAAAAAACTTGTACTAATTTTAATAAATGCAGTTAAAACTGAAGGTGTGTTGCCAGCCTAAAAAAACGGTGAACATGTAACGATATATATATAAAAATCTTGATAGAAGTTTCTATTTCATAGTATTATTTATTTCAGTAGTGAGAGTTGTGACCCGCTGCCTATGCAGTCGACGGTGACGCTGAACGTCACTGACAAAGATGTTTACAATGAGGAGGTCTACAATCCGTTTGAACATCGGAATGTTTTACATCCCACTTCGTAAGTACTTGCCTGCAATTTTCCATCCTATGGTATGTCTATCGGCCGCTAAATTTGAATTCACTCCCTTCTTACACATTTCCTCTTTCACACCAACCATTCCTTCTTAGGTCATCTACGTCCTACGTAGCCCTGCGCATTCAATTTATTCACTGTCTTGTTTGCCACAATTGTTACGCACTATAGACTTTATTTCTTTGTTCTTCAATTACTCTGGCACTACTTTTAGGCTTGCCTTGTTTTTAAGATTACTATGTACCAGCTCTGGGCCGCGACTACTTTCATACAAGAAAAATAATCGACATTTAAGTCTACATATTTTTTATATTTTGTTCATTATTCTTCTAAAAACATTAAAATAAAGAGAATTTTAATGCTATTTGTTTCATAACAAGTTAAGTAATCTCGAGCATTCACTGAACCTAGTTGATGTTCAACTTTGTTTGGCTCACAGCTAACAAAACTTTTGGACCATTGACTTACTCTGTTATTTGTCGTTCAGACTCGACATATAAATTAGGACCGGTTTATAACGCAGCAGTGATCTGAATTTTAACGACTGTAATTTTAATTTTGAAAGAACTTTAGTACTTTTACAGGACTTTAGGTTCCTTCTTCCATTTGCTGAAGTCCTCGTTGGGGTCCGGTTTATTGGCGATGCCAGCTGCATTCAAGCACACGGGCCTGATACCGGGCTGCCTCGGCACGGCGCTGGTTGGGGTGATAGCGACACACTGCGTGCATATTCTAGTACTACTTGATACTATTTTATTACGTTAAGACTACAGATTACGAAAATCTTAATAAAGCGCTCATAACATCGGCTCTATAATTAATATTGTGTTTAAAACTCTTTGGTGTCGATTCATATAATTTAGAAAGCATACTACTTCCTTAAATGTCTAAATACGTCTGCAATTCTCTTGCGAAGACGAATTTAAATTTTCTTCACTAATCTAAATGCATTTAGAGTAAAAAGATCTGTATATGAATTTAATATTTTTGCTTTAGTTATTTAATATATATATATTGACTTTTTAGTGAAAGATGGCACTAAAGCGAAATGTTCTACAAAGACAATATAATAAAGCTTTTGAGTTCTAACATCTTGTTCAGGTGACGACGTCGCGTGAGATCTGCAGCCACTGCCGCGTCAGTTCCCTGAGTTACACTGACACATGCGAGAAAGTTTTCAAACATGGCCCTGCTAAGTTAAGGAAATATTCTCAAGTAGTCAGGTGGGTACAAACGCATGGAGATTTAAAGAAATTTACGTGTAGAGACTACTTAATAATTAAAGAATAATAACCCGAAAATACCCTAATAGCACTGGGAATCGAATCGCATTCCACCTCGGCTCGGTCATATAGGCTACAGGCCACAATGGATATCGCAAAATACTACATATAATGCTTAAAACCTGTCGTGCACGTTCCACTTTTGTCGGCGGGTAAAATGAAATCTGTTTTTACATTTCCAACTTTCTTCTTCTGAAAAGAATTATTATGTTTCTCTGAAAGGGTATAAATAATTCGCAGACATTTTATTTGACAGACATTTCGCGGATTACGCGATGGCTGGAGTGTGCTTGGGCGGGACCAGCGTCTACGTGATATTCATCGCTAGCTCTCTTAAAGATGTGAGTATAAATTACTTGTGTATACGTGACATTACTATATACCTAATTCACTTTTCCAGCTACATCTGACATGTTTTCATCATCAGCCTAAGGCCGTCCACTGCTGAACGTAGGCCTATATGTACCATCGATTGCCACGACGTTGACATCATTTAAACATGATCAAAACAGTATTTTATTAACACTTAACATATGTTCTTTATCTGCTTGTTTTTTTTTGCTTTGAGCTTTATGCGCTTCTTTCTGTTCATCTGTTCGTGTAATATCCTTAAAGTAGTACCAGGTTTTCGCTTCATGTATAAATGCCTATATACTTTCATTGATCAATAACCTTTCAATGAGTTCGCGTCGTTCTCTACTAGACCTAAAGTAATTACTGACCTTAGTAAATAATATATCTAGAGTTAAGAGAGTACCCGATTTATTCGATTGGAATTTATTTGACACGTTTCAAGGAATTTGCTTTTAGTTGGTATTTTTAAATCTAGAAGTTTAGTTTTTAGTTTCATTTGGTTTCAGTTACTGAAATTAAATAACTTTTCAGCTGGTATTTGTTACGTATTGTCGGTTTACGTTACGACTTATTTTTTAAATATTCAGTTTGTGACATAAGATTTTTGTATATTTAGGAAATAAATAGATCCAAATATAGTTCCTTTATTGTATATATAAATATAAATTTCTTTCTTATTATTATTTACAATTAAGACGTCCAACTTGTAACAATCACTTCATCTATAGGTCATGTATCTGTCGTACGAGCAATTTTTATTTTTTTTATATTTCCATTCCAGATTTGCGATTACCTCAACCCAAACTACACGTTCTCAGTGAAAGAGTACTGCGGCTTTCTGCTCATACCACTCGTCGCGTTGACTCAAATTAGACATTTAAAGTTCCTCGTGCCGTTCTCATTGCTAGCAAACATCTGCCTCTTGCTGACGTTTGTCATAACTTGCATATATACGTTCAGCGATCTAAACGACATATCTACAGTAAAGCTTGCCACCAGTCCTACACAATGGCCGCTATTTCTAAGGTAAAAGGTTCGCTTCACATTTCAATGTAATGAATTTATTGTTTTTTTTAAATTGAACAAAATTTTATATATACCTGAGTTAGGACAATGGTAATCAGCAGTTACAATAACTGAGTTTGTTGCAGCACAGCAATATTCGCTATGGAAGGTATCAACGTGGTAATGCCGGTTGAGAACGAGATGAGAAAGCCTGAACATTTCCTGGGCTGTCCCGGAGTACTTAATGTTACTATGGTGCTGGTCGCCGTGTTGTACGCAGTGGTCGGTATGTTTGGATATATGAAATATGGTGATGACGTCAAAGGAAGTATCACGATCAATTTACCACAGGACGAAATGTAAGTATAGTTTAGCTTAACATTTCTTTTTCATCTCAAACATCAATCGAGCAAATCGCACACCTTTTTGAAATGCAGTCAATTGTTTGACAGCATACGGCATGACGCGTTTGTCGTTACACAGATATGATGTGGACATAAAATAAGTAAAAATATGTGACTAGTAATTCTTACAAACACGTTTTTTTTTACATTGTTATCTCAATAATTGTTCTTGTCGACGAAATAACGTGTAGATACAACAATTTTACTGTTTAATTAAGAAGTGTTTAATAAGTATTAGTAATGGAAAAATTCCAAGAATAAATCTACATGTTTTGCTATTTATAATTGACAGGCGCCACAAACCAATAATGAAGTTCGCGTAATAGTTGAATTCACATAGCAATAATAATGTTATGTATTAATCTTCTTCGAAATTACTCTTTTACCATAATTGACATAAATTTACCAACTGTTTTAAATACTTACGTATGTACGTAATTTCAAATAATCATTTCCGTGTGTTCACTTCAATTCTCATTTGCATATACTTGGGATGGGAAGGTGTATTTCATATTCATTGTTAGCTAGTGGATTATGGC
>JAODUI010000014.1:3018039-3030628 GCA_027563995.1 Papilio gigon | reverse complement strand
AATATACGTTGCGTCGGTGTTGTCTACTGTCGATCGAGTCGTGTCGACAGAGATTAGAATTAATCCAATTTTTATAATCCTTAATCATTATTTTTAAATACCATATTGTTTGACTATACTACTTATAAAACGGATTAACTCACGTGCAACTCGGTGTCAGTACCGATGGGCCCGAAACTAGTCGGTACTGACACCGAGTTGCACGTGAGTTAAGCCGTTTTAAAAGTCATATTGTTTGATATTAGAATCGAAGTTATTTTTATAAACGTCAAAATAGCGGATGGCCAAATAATGAATTCAACTCACAAAGAAACATTAAATACAAAGCTAACGTTACTACCCAAAGACTATTCGCCAAGAGGGTGTCACTCAGAGAACTGTGGTTCAAGAATACTGCACAAAAGTATTGCTCTCGGTTACTGGCTCATAGAATACAGTTCAAGGCACCCTGGACGAGGAATGCCACCCAGAATGTATTGCCCAACGAACATGGTGCCCAGCGAGCATGTAGGTCTCAGGTCCTACTTGCAGTGTACTAGCGCTCCGGCACTGACGAGTATCGCCTTATAAGGGCTTCCCAGATTACCCACACCATGGTTTTCCATTGGTATTGTCGTCCTAAAATCCCCATGTTACCAAAACTATTAGTGTTGCCAACACAACACGTTTATTATTCCTAACAATATGATTAGGGTCAGTATAATTATATCAGTCAAAGTAGATATAGGTAATTTTTATCGGTTTTTTCTCGGAACTTGAAATTACAAAGATAAATGAGAAATTCTCACGTATGACGAAATTGTAGCAAACATTAATGAAGGATGTCCGGATTTTTTATTTCAAAAATCAATTATAAGACCGTACGGCAGACGCGAATTTAAAACAAAAAAAAAACAATGTATTCGTTAAGGCCATGACTCAGTCGTTGCAGACTTAAAAAGCGTCAAAAACAACACAAGTTTTATCTCGTTTGATAATCAGAGTTCGTGTTACTGGCATGTGGGATTATCAGAAGGGTTTTTTTTTCTAAAAAAAAAAAGTTACGATTCGTAATTCAACAATATATTGACGGTTTCACTATTGCTACAGTTTTTCATGCTTCCCTTACCGTTGGTTTGCGAATGTCGAAATAGTATGAGTGATTTTATTTTTTGTTATAATTTTAAATTTTGAACTAGAATGTGAGTTATTAAAATATGATGAAATACGTGTATGGATTATGTGACAGAAGGTATGCGGAAGAAGGGCGAGAATTCAGATATGACGGCTGATAGAGATGTATGGAAGACTACATACTGTAACGACCTGCACCGGAAAACTAAACTGAAACAAAAGGACTGGTTAATGAATCATCATCATCATCAGCCTTGTCTGCTCTCTGCTGGACATAAGCCTTGCCCATTGCCTCATGATGAACGTGAATTGAAAAAAAAAACAAAACATTTTTTGTTTTTTTAATGTTTATCAATACGATAGTCTTTTTGAAGGAACTTGTTAGGATTGAACAGACCCAACTAGATCATTTTCGTTGCTAATAAATTAGCCAGGTATGTACACTGAAGGTATGAATGGCCGAGCAATGACCGTGAGAAATAATCGCGTTCATTGAAGCCATTTTAAGGAAATTTACGCTTTGTTACTTGTTCTATCCCACGCTAGTGAAAGTTGACGGACATATAATGACATGCCTAGTTTGATTTCACTAGAAAAGTACGTATCTAATAAGACAAGCTTACTGGCTAATGTTAAATGCACATACAGCAACGTTCATGTAATCCTGGTAACTTCAGCTCAAATCTGATACGTCTAGTCAGCGGTTAATGTGAACAAAAAAACTATTGGCAACATGGAAGAGAACTGGCAAAATTCGACAAGAAAGTCTTTATAAATAAAATAAAAAAGAAAGTTATTTTGTCCTATGGCCAGAGGATTGGAAATCAAAGTAGGGTATCCTGTGATGGACGATCAGGCCCTTTGTAAACAGTTTTGTTAATGAGGTAGTTTTGGCTGTAAGCGATGCATTGAGCGGTTTCTCCTACATATTAAATTTATCGTTTTTGAAATAAAAACGTAAACTTTTCTTTGTCTTTGTTTACAAGGATGAAGATATATATTTGGTAAGTTCATCAAACTGGTAATTGAGGACGTCGACCAGTGTTAATTAACAATAGTATTGAATGTTGAATACCATTGTATGTTCACTTAAGGTCTCTCTGCAGGTCCACAAGCGTCCGCTGCGTGAAGAGGAGATAGCTGCTATATGCGAGGGCGTGGTCTGCGGCTTGTCTTACCTGCACAGCCTGGGCAGAATTCATCGGGATATCAAAGCGGGCAATATCCTGCTGACGGAAAATGGAACGGTCAAGTTGGCAGACTTCGGCAGCGCCAGCATCAAATGCCCGGCTAACAGCTTCGTGGGAACACCGTACTGGATGGCTCCGGAGGTTATCTTGGCTATGGACGAAGGACAGTATGATGGAAAGGTTCGTTTTTTATACAGTTATCTTTTTACACATAATTAAGAAAAAAACAATAATATTACTGTGTCATTTATTTATTAGAATTTTTAAAGTTCGTATTTTGGTCCTAATGCACTAAATTGTATGAATTGTTTTTTTAATTTAGATGACAAAAACAATGTTTCATTTGTCCTTTATATTTTATGTATACCACGCAACATGTGTGCAGGTGGACGTGTGGTCTCTGGGCATCACGTGCATAGAGCTGGCGGAACGCAAGCCGCCGTACTTCAATATGAACGCCATGTCGGCGCTCTATCACATCGCACAGAACGATTCCCCAACACTGCAAGTAAGCTGTGTTTTATTTTCAATTAATAAATATTAAGAATTGATAAGTTCTTGACCTCGGCTGGTGTCTTCTGTCCTCCTGTAGGCTTCTACTAATGTTAAAATATTTTTTGGAGTAAAAATAAACTTTTTATAAATACTAGTATATCTTTGTTCATGTATTTATATTTTTTGTACCCATTCCAGATAAGCTTGAAAAAGCTTGTCTTTAGTTATGGTTATTTGATGGTACAATAGTAGGATTCGTACCCATGACCGCTGGATCGGTAGTCCAATACCTTAACCTTTAGGCTTATTGGCGCTTCAAATAATGATAATAAATAATTATTCCTTCACCTATCAATAATTCCAGGCACCGGAATGGACGGACACGTTTCGGTATTTTGTGGAGGCGTGCCTGCAGAAGAATCCCCAGGACAGACCGTCGTCCACCAAGCTTCTCACTCACCCGTACATAACGCGGCCGCGCTCGCCCAATGTGCTGGTCGACCTCATACAGCGCACCAAGGCCGCCGTGCGCGACCTGGACAACCTCAGCTACAGGAAGATGAAAAAGATACTCATGGTTGACGCTGATAATGAAAGCGCTTTCGGTATGTAGGCTAACATGAACTAATGCTCGGGACTTTATTATAGGTGTTATGCAAAAAAAAACATTTACATGTTTTCTTGTACAGGTGACAGTGAAGAAACAGCCGAGGAACGTTCGGGCGGGGACAGCTCCAAATCCAACTCTGCGACGTCGGAGCACAGCGTGGCCGGCGCCTCCAGCCAGAGCTCCTCTTCCGGCAGCCTGCGCCGCAGACCACATCCCGTTAACATTGTATACATATTTTCAAACATCTTGACGGCTCATGGACATCTGCGCGCTGCGCAGTGCTTTCTCTCTATTCATAATATTGTGTTCTGTGCAGCGACTCGTATGAAGTTCCCAGCCGTCATGATATTTGAAAGCCTCACATTTTCATATTACATACAAACTTTATGGTAGCTCATAAGCCCACAAATAAAATAATAACTGTCGAAAATGAAATTCAAATTGTTACAGTGATCGTAAGACTTAAGTTTAAGGTGTAACAAAAGTTTAAATTTTATTCTTTTTTTCACTATTCCAGCTCAACGCCAACCACCACGGCCAGCATCAACAGCAGCCCCAGTACCAACAGTTCAATCATCAGCACTCCACACATTCGGCCAGGTATAATGTACATTCCCTATCCTACTCATCATTTGCGTTTTAATAATAATTAACAAATTTAAAAGGTTTGTCTCATGAAATTTATAGAAACACAGTGTAGAATGCTTTATGTAAAGTCAGATTCATTTAGTAAAAAAAAAGTGTTTCATAAAAACGTCTATTTTTTTTATAAATTAAAACTATCATTATACTTTTAAAACTATGTCAATCGTTATTTTGACATCTAATGACTGATTCGAGACATTTTAGTTTCATAAAAGATAGTAGTTTGTAACGGCTTCATCGTAGTAGTCTGTATCGTGTATTAATCGCTTTGTATGTCGCTTTTAACAACCACATACCATTCGTGCTTTGTAACCCGCAACGCTGTCTTCCATACCACTACATCTCGCACTAGAGCGCACCCTTCCCTTTCAGACGCAAGCACTGGCTTTACTCATGTTGCTGTTTCGTACGCAGAGAGAGCGAGAGCCCCCTACCGGCTCCGCACGACGACTACGTCAACCGGGACGCGCTCCGGGACTACGCGAATAGAGATTCTCTATGCGACGACTACAGTGAGGACTACGCGAACAGAGAGGCGATCCGGGAGGCACAACGGGAGAGGGAGAGGGAGCGCCAGGCCAACGAGTACCGGGAGTACGTGAACGCGCCCTCCACCTGGCAACAAGATAGTGGGGACGATAATAGGAATACGCAGCGGCGTGCTACCAATAGAGGTTAGAAATAAATATTACTAAGAATAATGTTGAAATACACATACAAAAACATAATTTCATCCCACTTATTATCTATTAGAAAACAGACATATCTATTTTCCTAACTAGTCATCAAACATATTTTGTCTAACTGCTTTCTGTTTGTAGGTGTAAGCAACAACGTATCTGTGGCCATCTCGCTGGTGTCGGAGCACGGCGCCAACAACTTCGCCACGATACGGACGACCAGCATTGTCACCAAGCAACAGAAGGAGCATAACCATGTAGGATTGTTATCATCATTCTAGTTCTAGTGTATAATACGATACTGTAGACATTACTATATTTCGAATATCTGCAGAAATGTTACTATACGACTTAAGCAGACACCTTGCATTTGTATTACTTTTGTAGCATTCATTAGGTGACTTTTTATGTCATTGTTATTTTACTTGGTACTCACAGACTTTTGTCAACCTTCCATTCTACCTCTCCTTGCCTTTTATGTTTTGACGTCATGAGTTTATATCATGTCATAATATTGTATTATAATGTTGTGCAGGAGACACATGAGCAGATGTCTGGGTACAAACGCATGCGGCGTGAGCACCAGGCGGCGCTCGTGAAGCTGGAGGAACGGTGCAAGGCGGACGTGGAGGCGCACAAGGCGCAGCTGGACCGCGAGTACGACGCCCTGCTGCAGCAACTCTCACGAGACCTCGAGCGACTCCAGGTACATAAATATACGCTTTTACGAAATTTTAATTTCCGTATTTAAAAACACAATTACTTGTATTTATTTATTTGTTATGTTAAAAAAAGTTGTTAACTCTTACAGACAAAGCACGCACAAGAGTTGGAACGTAAGCAGAAATCGAACACGGCCGCCGAGAAGAAATTAATCAAAGACATAAGTTCGAGGCAAGACCAGGATCGCAAGTCGTTCGAGGCCCAACGCAAGCGCGAGTACAAGGCCAACAAGGAACGCTGGAAAAAGGAGCTTAGTATGGACGACGCCACGCCCAAGCGGCAGAGAGACGCCACGCTGCAGTATGTTAAATTATATACTAATTATCTTTAACTAGTCTTCTCATATTTATTCTATGATCATTGTACAGATATGTTAGCCATATAAAATTTGTTAGTGACGTCATTTGACACTATCTACTGCAGAAATTGTGAAAAATTGCTTTATAAAAAGTTTCAAATATTTTAGTATATATGTCAGTGTTATATATTGTTTGGCATTTCGTTTTATGTATGTGATTCTTTTAAAAAATACTTTCGCAGTCGACGCTTGTACACTTGTGTTTGTGATACAGGTCGCAGAAGGATAATCTGAAGCAGGCGGAGGAGGCGGAACAGGCGCGGCTGGTGCGGTCGCAGCGCGAGTATCTCGAGCTGGAGCTGCGGCGTTTCCGTCGCCGTCGCATGCTCGCCACACACCACAAGGAGCAGGAGCTGCTTAGAGAGGTAGGCTCACACTATTAAATAGATTACTATTAAACTATATCTCACATCTTTGGCACGGATGTTATTTGTTTATATTCTTTTTCTTTTCTGTCTATACTGTATATGACTGTGTGAGAAATAGGTAAATCAAACGTTGTAGCCGTAGACCTTTAATTGGCTCTTATAACGTTAATTCCCAAATATATATAACTTTAATATTTCAGTTGAAAGACTACCATGTAAATAAATACATAAATACAGCCAAAACTACAACACATCAAACTACAAAATACCGTTGTAGGAAAAACTCTTCCTAGCGTCTACGCTCTTTGAACCTCTTGTTTAACAATCTAATGCTAATGTAACGTGTCAATAATATCTGCATGTTGGTGCGTTAGGAGCTGAACAAGCGTCAGCAGCAGCTGGAGCAGGCGCACGCGATGCTGCTACGTCACCACGAGAAGACGCAGGAGCTGGAGTACAGGCAACAGAAGGGTGTGCACGCGCTAAGGTAGCCTACATACAACCTGTAGTCTGTCCTCAGTGATGGCCTAGACTTTCTAAAAAACTTCGGAACGACACAACTTACAACAAATTGATACATATAGGAAATGTGAAAACTTATATCTAGGAGTTTTCTTGTAAAATAAAAACAATATTAAGTATATTATATGGACACATAATGTTATTTCGGAAAAAAGTAATGTTTACAAACATTATCGAATTTTATAAAGTACACGACTTGAAAAGGTGTATTTTAACTATAAAAAAATGTAAATGTAAAATGTATTACAGGCCATCTAGTGATAACTACTATGTATAGTATCTGTAGTATAGTAATTGTTGTATGTTACAGAGAGGAGCAGCTGGCCAACCAGCACGCGACGGAGCTGGCCAACCAGCGCGACTACATGCAGCGGCAGGAGCATGACCTGCGCAAGAAGCATGCGCTGCAGCTCAAACAGCAGCCCAAAAGCCTTAAGGTAACTGTCGCATGCAGGTGAACACAAGAATTACTTCTTCAACCTGAAGTTACATACGTTAAGGCTACAGACTACTGATCTAGCGTTCGTGGGTTCAAATCCCACCATTCGACTATTGGTGTAAATTGCTTGCTAACTATGATTATTATTATTATATACTATGATTAAGTTATAGATATTACTATGATTAAGTTTATATTATTACATTAAAACATTTGTTAACAGCAAAAGGAGATGCAGATTCGCAAACAGTTCCGCGAGACGTGCAAGATACAGACACGTCAGTATAAGGCGTTGAAGGCGCAGATATTGCAAATGACCCCGAAGGTAACGACAATAATGATTAAAGTACTTAATTTAAACATTTTTTGAAAATCATATTAAACAATTTTTATTTCTCGGGATGAACATAATTCATAATTTTTTGTTAAGTTGTTTATTTTGGTTGAAACGTTTTGTTCCGAAACCCTTGGTAATTAAATTATGTACTATATGTGTATGTATTATGTATGTTTTGTTGTCCAGGAGCAACAAAAGGAGGTGATCAAGGCGCTGAAGGACGAGAAGCGTCGCAAGCTGGTGAAGCTGGGAGAGCAGTACGACCTCAGCATCACCGACATGCTGCAGAAGCAGACCATCAAGCTTGATGAGAGCCAGATGGTGAGCATTATATACATCAGGAATCGAGCCCATATTAATATAAAATACACAGTAGGACGACAAATTGAATTGGTAATGGATGTTGGCTTGAACTGTACCACAGTTGAATACCAATTTGTATGTGTGTAGATGGAGTGCCAGCAAAAGAAGATGCAGCTGGAGCACGAGCTGGACATGCTGACGGCGTACCAGAGCAAGAGCAAGATGCAGGCGGAGGCGCAGCGCAACCGCGAGCGCCGCGAACTCGAGGAACGCGTCGCCGTGCGCCGCGCACTGCTCGAGCAGAAGGTACCGTACAACACGATACAAAATAACTAGGCTTCCACTGGCGTTATATTTTGAGATAAATAACAGTATAAGTGTTTCAGCAAATACATCACGGTCAGAATGTGCACGAACGTGCACTGACATCTGACGATTTTATGACTGATCGAGGGCATTGACGCTCTTATTTTGGTTTAAAACGTACTGTATTAGGAAACAGCAAAGATAAGTAGTAAATTTGATAGAAATGTGTTGCTGTTTCCAGATGGAGTCTGAGTGCGCTCAGTTTATGGCGGAGCGTGCGGAGCGCACGCGGCTGATGCACGAACGCCACGAGCAGGAGCTTGCGCACTTCGACAACGAGAGCGCGCGCCTCGGCTTCAGGTAAATCCCCTCCCCTCTTCACATGCACATATACATCAAACCCATTGACGAAAATAATTACATATATACCCATAGCTGGGAATGCTTTTAAAAACAATATTTCCTTTACTTAATAATCAGTAAAGAACATAAATTAATTTTTAACTATAATTATTTTTGTGTTTTTCAGTGCAATGGCGATCGCTGAGGGCAGCCGGGAGGGTTACGGCGAAGAGGAGCAGTCACTGTCTGGCTCCATGCTGTCCCTCGCGCACAGCAACTCTTCCGCCAGCTTCCCCGCAGGCTCGCTCTAACGTCGCACGCGTAGTCCCCGCCACGCCCACCGCGATGACGTCACAATTAACATTACTGACGTGTCATAACCAGTGTACGTTAGGACCACTGACCTCTATATTCCACTGGATAGGCTATAAGCAGTGATTTTTTGTGCCTGGTTGACTTTCGCCATTTTGGCTTTGTCGGCAACGGGTATTGTAAACTCGAACTAATAATGAGATTAAGCCATTTGGATGTTAAGTCAAAATTAGCTGCCAGTAACTTCGTTGGCGTAAAATCTATCATTATGAAGTAGGGACCTATCCGGCGGATATATACCGGTCAGTTGTTATATCGAACGATCCTACTGCTACACTCAAAGTAGTTTATGAACTTGATGCAGTCTCTTAGTGTTAATTTCTCTCACGAAATTCACAAAGAGACTTTCTTGAACAACTTTCGACCTTACCTCAGTAAACAACTATGAGTGTGGCATTTTAAAAATTAGACTGATATACATTGCGCCAGTTAATATTACACATTAAAATCTATACTGATGACACTTGGGCAATTTGGCCTAAAGGTGTAATTCTCTAATTCGAAGTTTATAGTGTCAGTTCCAGTGGTATAGAAACTTGTGAATCGTGGTTCGGGGGCTAACGGCGGCTGTATACTGCGGCCCTCCCATAATTGCTTTGTCAACACTTTAAATTAATTTAGGCTTTTTTTTTATTATATTTTTCGTTGTCTTCCAAAATGTATGCAATAAAAATGGACAGTATTTAGATGGGAGGGGGCGTTTCCTATACACTAAGTTTAATGCACTCCAATTATCTTTACGATGAGTAAGTGTGTTTGTAGCGTGTATTACAAACAGTAGCCCTATCTGCTTGATTAGTTTACTTTGCACAGGATGTTTGTATGGATGACACGTGCTGTTTTGAGGTTATGCTTCTTAGGACTTTCAATGACAGCGCCTAGGCCGCAACGTCGATTCTACGTAATGTAACAAAAAAAATATAGTTTTGTTTTTCTGTATTAATATTAAAATACGTGTTAAAAATTACACAATATTTTAATTTGTGATATTTTTAAGTAGTTTCTGTCAAATTTTCAAACTTTAGTTAAATTGATTCCATTTGGCGAATAGTTTTTTTTAAATACTTTGTTACTTTTCGGTACAAATGAACATTTAAATTATAAATAAATACTCAAATAGCGGTGTGTTATCGCTAGACATGAGTGAGGTCGACGTTGCTGCAGTAGGTGCTGGTTCAACCTAAAGCATGTAGTACTCTTGATCTATTCTTGTATTATAATGTAGTTTACCGTAAGTCTATATTGTAACGCCTCGCCGCGGCGAACATTGTCCCGCAGTGTACACTGCAGGCGCAGAGCATTAGTAACGTTAGCTGCGCACGAGGACAGAACAATGTGCCAGTACTACACCAGCGCGTGTGCCGCTATCGGTAGCAGTGCCGCGCTCCCCCGCTGCTCTGTCCCCGTGCGAGGTAGCGCCAGCGAGGCGCAGTGCCTCCCGCGCGTCTCGCCGCACTCACCTACAATCGTTTAACATAATTTAGATAGTCAAAATTCTAATATTCATATCATTAGTTTATTTTAGGAACAATTTTATTATAAGTTTGTCTAACCGGCGCCGGCGGACTGATGCTGTTTGTTTATTGGCCTAGTTGCGTTCGTCTGTTGAATGTTGGTATAATTAATTTGTAAGGGCGCGGCGCTCGCACGCGGGCGTCGGCGGCCATCTTTTTTATATAAACGACTAACACGCTTTATTAAATCTACAAGAATCAGGTGCTGTAATATTTTATAACTCGACTGCCTATTATGTTTTGTAAATATAATAAATTATATATGTTAGGTATGAGCGAGGCGCGCGCTGCCGCCTGTGCGTGCGGCGCTGCCGGCACGCGGCTTGTCTGGAAGTCGCGGCCGCGAGAGTTTGCTACATTCTTTATTTAGTCTCGTAATACATACACTATCGTATTGTCTACTAAGCTTACCAGTCATGTATGTATAGACGATTGCATATTATTTAATTTAACGCCGATTTTAGTCATAAATATCCAAATTTAGTTAATGCTATTATTAAAAAAAAAGAATATTAATTAATATTTTTTTTATTAACCATACTCTTCCTATATCACGCCGAGCATCACACGATGTGGTCGTATTATTTTATTTATGTATAATTTGAGCCTGTTAGTGGTTTAATGTGTAAGTATTTTAAAACTTTGTCACCTAAGCTATTCTAGATGTAAAATTATATAAATAATGTTGACAAAAAATTTAACACTTTTTTTTTGTATTAGAGGTGGATCGGTGGCATTAGATTTACAACAAACGGGAGTCCGATTGTCTTACTGCCGAAACACTTGCACGGAACATTCCACTCATTCTTGAAAAAAATAATAATACCATAGACTAGAGTTTTGTACGATGGCTGAAGTGACAATTAAAGTAGTATAGACCAGGAATGTAACGGACACTGTCATATCGAAATCAGAACCAAAGGTGCAAAAGCAATCGGAAGTTCCGACCTTTCTAAATCGGAATCGAACCTCAATAACATCCCTGGTATAAGTGATATTCGTGTTTATGAATATTGTCACATCTTTTTTAAAGATAAAGGGAAAATATGAGGCATTATTATTAATTTTGTCGAAACTTACAGTCATTTCAAATATGGAAACACCTGCACAAAACATATTGTTATCGGTTTTATTTCAAGGACAATTCTAGACTAAGAAATCACGTTTTTTTAAAATCATTTTCAACGTTATTTAGTATACAACAATTTTGTTTAGGAACGTAAAACAAAGAATATTTATCTTAGCACATCTTTGGTTATAAAATATTTTTGAATATCGAAGCTAAACTAGTAATGTTATTGTGACGTCCGAAAAACGGAACGTATTTTCATTCCGGTTTATTTTGTGTCGTCTGCATCTGTCAAAGATTGTTAAAACCTCTTTGGTTAAAATGTAATGCGATAACAGTTTTTATTTGTTTATTTATTTTAACAACACAAACAATATTAATGACACTAGAATTTTTTTAATCAATCAATTATCGCAAAAAGAAATCAAGACATGCCTAATGCGTTTTTAAAAATTATAGTCATAACCATTTTATTGTTCAATACGTAATTGATATAACACGTAATATATTCATTTGGAAATCCAAAATAATTCACGTATTTCATATTATCGTTAAAACTAAGTTAAAAGGAGGATAAATGTGAAACATGGTAACTTATTTACAAAAGAGGTTTCGATAACAACGTACTTAAATAACCTTGAGTAAGTAAATTAGTGTTGTACATACCTGTAATGAAGAGAACGCACAGCGCCGTCTTCCCTGACGACCGCATGGTGGCGCTGACCAGCCGGCACTGCTAGCACTTCGAGTTTTCAAACAAACGTCAATTCAACAATGTGGTAGCTGCATTTATATCCTTATAATTAATCATAGCAAGATCTCATCCAAATCCAACTATCTAATCGGGCGATATCGAGATTGCTTAGTGTTGTCATATCTATCAATCGGATTACCATATTTATTAATAAAATAAACTATCAAACGGTATTTTCCACGCGATTTTATCTGTGCGGAAATAAAAAAAAATACTAAATAGTCTATGATTTCCAGTCAGTTACTTTTAATTTTTATTAACATAAATCTAAACTTTTGTATGTTGGTAAAGTTGAGTGTATCTGTTCGACAAATATTTTTAAATAGCAAATAAAAAATTACGTTTTTATGAAGAATAGAGATATAATAACAATCTTTTTGTGACTATGTAAGTGACCACGCTTCTCAATAAAATCCTCAACAGTGAATTTACAAGCGCGCCAAAAACAG
>JAODUI010000014.1:3003019-3017939 GCA_027563995.1 Papilio gigon | reverse complement strand
AACTGTACGGTTTGACTTTCGCCGTGTGTTGGTGACAGACGGTAGATGGCGGGGCTGTCGTAAGACATATAGATTGACTTTATATAATAAGATAACATTTAATAGCAGTAACCGAACAAATTGGTTACATTTAAACCCGTAGTCAAAGTTTATTTAGATAATAAATTATTCACGCTAGAACCGTATTCATAACATATTAACTGAGGCTTTTCTGCTTTTTTTTTATCTTTGTAAAGATGTGTTCAGTCTCGTATGAAAGTGAAAATGTGAAGTCCACCGAGTGCTTTATTTAGTGTTTCAATTGGCACTGTGGAATTGAAGTGTGCGCTGTAATATAGGCTTGTGAAGGTCAGCACTGAACGACGCTCCAATATTCACGTATTAAGGTTTTCAAACATGTTGCTGGCTCGGAATGTAAATCGCTGCTCGGAACACCAAGGTGTTGGGCATAAAGGGTAGATGACGATGAGCCGCAGAAAAGATTGATACGGCCAATAATTTATGAAGTTTATATAAAGAGAATTTTTCTTTCTGTCTGTCCAGATTTCATTTCAGTTGATTTGCTTTGTTTTTTTTTTTAATTCACGGACGTAATTAATTTAAAAATTTAATTTTCAAATTGGTGAATAAATAATTTTTATGATTAGAAAGATTTTTTGTCTTTATATAAGCTCCTTTATTTGGCAAAATTAGTATGTCGCTTTGTTTAGTCTAAATTTGTAATGTATGAATGCTGGTTTGTTACCGTTGGAGTTCACTGTCGAAACACCTACGAAAACGTTGTCCCCCTCGTCGGTATACATTTGAAGTGTGTTGACAGTGGAAGCTTACGGTAAAACAAATGTGTGAACCGAGTGTTAGAAATTATTGATATGAAATAATGTATACAACCGATGGAAAACGTTGCATTACAAAGGGATCGTCCATTGGTCGATAGTTTTAAAATCGTTTTAAACCTTTCAAATGTTAAGGTTTTAGACCACCATTGATGATGTGAAAATTAAAAAGAAAATATTATCTTTCAAAATATGTATGTGTGATTGAAATTAGTCGGTTTATCATTTAAATAAATACAAGTGATATCTCATTTCGCGGCCCACAACGTGATTTTTTCGAGTGTCCCGTGATTAATGGACGAACCCTTATTAACGTCTTGAAGATATGTAGCTTTTTTGTCGGTTGGTTCAAATGTCTTTTTATATCAATATTAGACATGTCCCGTTCCAGTTTCCCACCACTCGCTCTTAGTATTAGTATGAGTCGGCGGCTCGTCGGCAAGACGTTCTCTGCGAATAGAGTGACATCTGTTGACGTTTTAATAGATGTAACTGTTTTCGTGGGATGTGTAGGAATGTATGTTTAATATAGAAGTACCAAACTTGTAGTTAACGGTCACGTATTATTGTACATTGTAACTAAAAAATAATTTTTATATTTTACCATTGTATAGATATGAGCGTCCGGTCTGTCTTACAGGGGAAGGAGATGACGCAACACGGCACCGTTGTTGTTTTCTTTTTTTTTATTTTTTTCGTTATTTAAATAACACGATCGACTCCGTAGGTTTTGATAATTATTACCTTTAATTATTATATTGTAATATAATCTTTATGAGAAGAATCAAACTGGAAAAATAAATAAATAGAAAGGAAACATTGACGTGTAATTTATTTTAACAGTCCACATAGGAAATAAAACACGGATCTCAACTGTTTGAAAAATCTACTTAATATTTCAACAGAACATATATCAGCTTGATTAGCGTAGTCCGTTCAAAAACAGTTCATCTTTACAATTGTTTATTGTTACACATAGCAGTAGCTAAATATACAATATGCCGATTTCTCTTTGATATTTTAAATAAGATTACATCATTTATTAAATTTCATTATACTTAAATGCTAATGTAAGAAATTAAAGGTCTAACTGATTAGTGCAAATATTAATAAAAACAGAGCTGCATATGTATTGCTAAATAAAAAAAAAGGTTTTAAAATGTACCTTTGTTGCAAGTTTTGTACATTATAAGCCGCGTTGGTGGCAGTTTACCAAAATATTTTAAGCAATATTTTCTAAAATGCAACATTTATTTGACCAATAACGATTTCACTCATAAATAAAAATGTTGAAGACAAACGACATTTATATATGCGTCATAAATAAGGCCACAAGTAAACTTTAAATTTGCACTAATTTTTACAGTCTGTTAAATCGTAATTAGCGCTTACAAAGCGAAGTTCAACATTTGTTTTTGTATACGGCCGCTAGAGGGCTTCAACAATCATGGTTCTATAAAACAGTACACTGGTAACATAGGAAATCAGCACGAAGAGAATGTTGCCAATTAAATATTATGAGTGTGCAAGATGTCAATTACGACTTCTCCAAGAACCTACTATAAAAGTTGTTTACCGATATTAAAATGCATTGCTATAGTTTTTATCTATGCTAACATGCTTCACTATTATTTTTAACATAAACATTAAAAATATAGATGAAACAATAAGTAAAGATTATAAGCGATTCGTTAGCATGATTGTAAGGCAGGTTAATTTAGTAAAAAAAAACAGTCTAGTCGACCTCTCATGGGTAGGACGGTAGGTAACCATTATCACTAAATCTAGGCACTTTTTAATATTGGGTCTTATAGACACGCGAAATATTTTTAAACACATTTGTAACAGTGAAATCATTATTGGCTTCAATTCTCAACGGACATTGGACTTTAAATTTTATACTCAATGTATTTCCAATTAGATAAACATATTGTTTACTTATAAG
Source organism: Papilio gigon (assembly GCA_027563995.1). Taxonomy (NCBI): domain Eukaryota; kingdom Metazoa; phylum Arthropoda; class Insecta; order Lepidoptera; family Papilionidae; genus Papilio; species Papilio gigon. The sequence goes on along the minus strand of JAODUI010000014.1, from coordinate 3,015,158 downwards.
ATATTTATAAGACTATTAACCCTTTGCAAACGAGAGAAAATGTAGGCATTTTTTGTTTAAATTACTCTTTTTATGACCTACTTATTAATGGTAATTTTTTATCTAATATAAAAGCAAGTTAAGTATTAGAAAAAATAGGTCGTGGTTTTTAAGACTGAAATAATTATCTATCGTATTCAAGATATGTTACGCAAAGGGTTAACATGAAACCGGCGCGTGTTGTTTACTGCGTGGGAGAGAACTCCGTGGGCTCGAGGATGCGGCAGTGCATCTCTCGGATGAGCGGCACGGTGTAGGCGACGCACTCGTCCCATCCCGGGTTGCGCCACGTGCTCTCGCGCGTTTCGCGGCGAGCTTGCAAGTTCTTGTAACCTGGAACAAGTACATAGCAAACATACAATAGGAAGGACGACTTCGAACCGAAGGTTCTGCAGCACAGTCACTATAACAGTTATAATTTAGTATGTATGCGTACTGTGGAAGGCAATGCCTATGCCTAGCAGTGGACAGACAAAGGCTGATGATGACTTATGTACCTAGTTATGACAAGGTAAAGATCTAATTTCATTGTGAGCGTCAAATGACATTTAACGAAATGGTTAGGAAATTAATGTCCTCGACCATGCCAGGGAAAGAACACAGTATACATATCATTCAAAAGACTCGGTTGTTTGATGTTATCATAAGATTTCCTTCAAAGTAATTTCCCGCAAACTTTAGTTGGGAGATAAAAAAAAGTAATTTTGAGTGGCTTACACCAAATATGATGAACATTGTAGAGGCGTCCGATCTGCGAGAAGTACCCGGCGAAGGCCTCGTTCTGCGAGCGGCGGTAGGTCAGCCCGCGAGCCCAGTTGTTGCCCCACTCGATCATTGTGCCCGGCTTCAAACTGATAGAAAACATGTTCATTGTTAACAATCTGATGACTCATTATTTATTACGTAGGTGTATTCTCAAAGTGTTGGTTGGATTCCGTGTTCGTAAATAATGTCAATAAAAAGTGTACTGTAACCAGCTTAATTTTGAAAGTGGTTTAAGATAGAGAATTATTTTGGAGCTTAATTTTGAAAGTGGTTTAAGATGGAAAATTATTTGGGAATAACTTTTTTTATCCATCTCAAATTTTGAAAACTTGGCGTAATTGGATAACCATGCGTATAGCTGAACATACAAGCCAATTGGCCAATTATAGTTCTGGTTAACAAACCTGTATGATCTGATCTCGTAGATGTTGTTGGACTGGCGCGGCTCGCCGTTAGGCCAGAAACTGAACGCGAGCAAGTACTGCAGGTGTCGGGAGCGCACGAAGTTGCCGCGCTCCTTCTCCAGCGCACGGTAATCCTGAACACAGAGAACAAGATAAATAATGGAAGTTTTTAAGCTTTTCAGTCCCTCAGTTGGAAACTAATGGAGGTTGTAAACTTACTAGTGTCAAATATCTCATGTGCAAGTTACTTCATGAGAACAGAATAAATGCAAATATGAAATTCGAAAATCAAATATCAAATTAATATATGACAGGGATCGAACCAAGTGCCTGCTGATTATTATTCAATCACTAAGCTACTGATGTTTGTTCTTAATCTTAAACATTAGTTTTAATTAGACAGTAATAAAGAATGTGTATTGATAAATATATGAGTTCATTTAACTTTAGACTTTGTTGGAATTTGTCTCAAATAATTTCTTGAAAACAGTACAAGGGTGTTTAGTATTTACAATATAAAACCAACTTTGGCAATATTTATTAGCATTTTAATCTTATCATGTATTTCATTATTGTTACATCACAACTGATAATAGTTCATTTAGGCATGTTTATATGTAACCTTTGACTATATACCATAGATTTGGTTGTATTTATCGTTTATATATAAATGTTATGATGACTGTTATACACATATATCTGTTTCTACTGGCTTTATACATGTATTGACACATCATTGTCTCTGTTTTGTCTATGAGAATGAAAGGGACAGAAATAGTGCAAATTTCACCAGAACTCTTGCAACACATGTTTTGAAGTCTTAGGCAAAATTTGAAACAAATAAAGTGAAATAGTATTATGAAATATCCAAATCAATTGGATTTTAAACATTTTTTTTATATATTTACAGTCATTGATATAAATATTATTAGGTATGAATCTAGTATTAGATTTATAATGCATGTAACATGTGAAATTGTAAAAAAATCACTTACTGCATTCTCCTTAAATAAAATCTTGGCCTTGTCAATTTTTTCGAAGCCACCAACGTAACGCCATAGATGCAACGCCTGGTCCATATCTCCAACTGACACCGTCCATGATCCAACCAGCTCGCAGCCAAGGTCCGCTTTCCTTGATTCCACAAACTCTACTGATGTTTTACTGCCAAACAGTATTACATGATTGGTTTTATTAAATTTAATAATTAATATTTAATAGTTTCTAAAATATTTAAACTAATGCATGACTATGACACCCTTTAATGTTACGAGGTGATTCCTGAAGGACAACAGATGTAAATATTATGCTCTAGTAAATTTTCAAAGTAGATTTTTTATTTGTTAGTGCAACAATGTTTGACAGCTAACTCAAAATGCTAATGTTTGTTCTATTTAGAGACTGTTGCATAATCAAAAACATTCCGGCGAGTGTTTGCCGCCGACTTCGACCTGTTACGCATATATGTTTTACTTACTAATTTTTCAAGTATTTATCGACGGAATCGGGTCGGATATTATGGGTGTGCAGTGCGTATACAATCTCCTTGTCGCTAAGCATTCGACTGTGCGACTCTTTCGTCGGTTCTATCCTTCGCACCAGCAATTTTGAAAACCATCCATCGTCAGCGTTTAGATTACTACTTGTTGTCGAAATCAACCTTCAAACAATATTACATTAGGCATTCCAAATTTAAATGGGGACTATCACAAATAAATAACAATGTATAAAATTCTTGTTTACCTCGTATTCTTAGGGAGAGTCGAACAAATATTTAAAATTTTGTTTATAGACTTCATTTTGATTTTGTTAATAGGTCGAATAAATATAATGAAAAACTTTTAACAACCAATTACTCCGCGGCGGCTGATACTTGCTTGTTATCAATTCATTTGACAAAATCACTTGAAGGTTATCTTGAAAATAGATTTTGGTAAAAAAACGACATCTATCGAAGTTGGCCTTAAACATTGATAACATGTTTGACAATTGATAAACACAAAGGTATTCTATGTATAAAAAGGAATGAAATATCTTGAAAGTACCTTTTTGTAATTATTCTTTCAACGTCGTATTTTACAAAAACGTTCGCTTACTGTTTTTTTCTGAAGTTTACTTTAAGCGAATATGAGCGAATTTAATTTCAGTATGACAATTCTGACACATTTAAGCACAACACTATAATGTTATCACTATTGTCTATAACAGTTTGTCAAGTCTGTGTCTTCTATAAAATTGTCATTTTCCGTTTATTGTATTAGCCAATTTATTATTTTTGTTTTACAAAGTGATTAAAAAATACCAAGCAATTTAATTGTTACGTTACATGTTCTTAAGTTCTTACGATGGGTAAGTAATTCAAAGACAAAATAAAGTTCGAATACAGTCGGTGGGCGGTATTGTTTCTGTGTATTTAATTTTATTTATTATCATTTAGCATCCAGCGAAGTGACAAAGCTTCAGCAGCATTTAGCGTTGCTTAAAGAGGAGTACAGTAAGCTTCAAAGCCATTGCGCCGAAGTTGAAAGGAAGTATACACTCGCGGCAGCATCGGCCGGAGATCTAAGTGAAACTAGTTTCGTAGCCCGGTTACTCATGACCGTGTCTACTTTATATGGCAGAGAGACTTATTCCGATATAAGTATTAAACTACAGAGCAAGTCTGTTCCTGGACACAAGTTTGTACTAAACGCACGATCTGATGATTGGAATGAAGCTGCGCTTAAGAATCTTATAGAATTGGGTAAGTGGAATAGATGCAAAAAATTATCTTACTGACTTTATACTTATGCCAAATGCTACCTACTTAATTTCTTCTACTTCTGCAGCTATCTACATTCGTCTTATTACTTTCTTATTTGATTAATTTTAGTAGCTTGTTTTTTTAATATCAAATATTTTTATTGAACTTTTCATACATATTATTTTCAGATTGGTCCAATCTTCCCGATGATGTGGGTTCAGCTCTTCTGAAATGGCTGTACACAGATGTGGTAGATCTCACTAGGGGAGATGCATTTGCTTTGCATCTCATGAAGTGTGCAGCTAACTTCAAGTTGTATGGTCTTGTCGGCAAATGTGAACAAGCCCTTATAACTTCAGTGGGTGTAAGGTAGGCATATAACATTGTCAATCTTTTATCACAAACAATAAATATGTTTTAAAACATAGTATTGATCATTTGAAAACTCGGCAATTGTAAAAGTACAGAATTAAATAGTATCTTAATGATTGAAAACAAAAGAATTCAGTGAAAATGTGTTTAATAGAAAAAACAAGCCATATTGTTTTAAAAATAACTTACTATAAAATTAAAAATGTTTATTTTTTGTAATTTAAGGACCTGTGTTAAGTTCTACTCTGCGGCAGATGAAATCGGGGCTACAGCTCTCAAGGAACATTGCTCCGGTCTTATATCTACACATTGGGACGATCTCACAGGTTTGAATAAATTTTTATCTATTATTAGAGCTATACTTAGTGGAATGTGAATTGAGATAACTGTGTTTCCAACCCAAAGACATGAAACCATCTTTACAAGTAGATTGTCACAGTATCCAGTAACAGTATCCGCCCCTGCATCCCTGTATACCATGTTACATATAAAAATATATTCTGTGCACCTATATGCATGCTCCTAAAGATAGTGAGGTTGTCCCAGGACATTCGAGTCATCTTTGCAGTCTAAAACAATTCATTCATTTTTGAATGATATTTTCTATTTGACAGTAATATGTTATTTCATTTTTAAATAATGTAGGATGTTCAGCCCAAATCGTGTCTAACCTCCTTCCTATTTCTTCAGAGTTTTCAGTCTCTTTTTTTTTTTAAGTAAATAGAAGGTATGATAATATGTTTTTTTAAGCGAGTGTGTTGTTGTCTATGAATTAATTTATACCAGACGACATTAATTCAGATTATCTTCAATATAGTATTTCTTCTTTTATAATACGTCTTATACAAACCTAATGATTTTCTTGTCTATGCATGTGTATGTGTATGCAGTCCTTTTTTGCACCTACGACCTCGCCGTCCTTAGTCTTTTTTGCTTTACACATTTTGTGTACTGAATGATTTTTTTTTTATTACACCTTTAATTTTTTTTTTGTCTATGCCCAGTCTTATATTTTTTTCTTTAAAACCGATATTTCTGATGACATGGATGGTATTATAGAATAGATATTATTCCTTGGAGACCAATTGAGTCTTTTAATTAATAATAAATTGTTTGTAAAGGTGATGACTTCGCGCACATGTCATCGGCGCTGCTGTACCGCATGCTGAAGAGTAAGACCCCGCAGCCGCTGCACGGCGCCGTCCGCCTGCTGCGCGAGGATGTCGTCTTCCTCTGCCTCGTCGAGAACCACGCCAATGTGAGTACTATGACTATTTGATTGTGGATACTATTGAAAAGCTTGCTTTGCGATTTAGTCGTGTTATAGAAGTTAGACGAATAAGGTACCGTACCAGCACTAGGTCGCCCGTGCCTCGGGTAGGGAGCCCTTAAGTGGGAACATACATAGACTGTCGGGTGACCGGGATCACGGAAAGTTAATTAAAATGAAATAATCTATTTATCTGTAGATTAATTAAAAAAGGCAATTAAAACAATGTTAATGCTGTATTTATAGGCGGGACTGTGTGAAATTTAGTTTCGAACTTTTTAACTAGATGGCGTTGTTCTTAAATTATTTTATGACTACATATGCACGCAAAATTCGTGCTAGTCGTGGAGTATAGGAAATCATCGCCCTAATTACTAACATGACTACATAAAATTAAAATGATCAAGCGTATTTTATTTATTTTACCTATTTTATTGTTTTTTTTTTACGTTAATATGGTATTTTGCATTTTATAATAAAAGTTGATTAACTTAATGGAGTCATGTATGTCGTTTTTACATTACCATTCGAATTAAAAAAAATTGTACATTAAGGTAAAAACTGGGTTATACAATATTATTTGTAGTCACTTAAATGAAGTTTGGTTTAGTTTTTTTGTTAACGTCTTCCAAGTTGATCGTCGTCAAGGACGATGTCTCTCGACCGAAACCGGGAGTAAGACAATAGCTGACGTCACAACAAAACTGTAAAGAATGCCGCCCTTGTTAAACTGCGGCCCGGCTGCACGTGGACCGAATGTTGAAAATATCTGATGTCGCCCACTGATTGTAAACTCAGTTTATAATCTTACCAGGCTTACTGTACAATAGGCTTAAGTTAACGTAGTATGAATATGTGCAAAGATATGAAGACATAAACAAGAATGTGATAAGATTAAATGTGGCTATAAAAGTAGAGGTAGACCGGTGGTGTGGATGGATTGTGTGAAAGAGAAGGGTGTGAATCCAGATATGACGGCTGACAGATGTATGGAGTACATACTATATCGATACTATGTAGGGAAAAGGGCAGGTTGATGATGATAGTGAAACCATCAAGTCCAACATAAATATCGACAGTTTATAAACTGCCGAAAAAAATCACACGTTAAATTGTAAATAATATGTATCATTCACAATTTTTGTATTGTTTACGAAATATGGTCAGATTACAAACTGACAAAATTAACAAATGTCCGGTGACATTGGTGATAGTATTGTGGATAGTAGACTAATAGGCATTTATACGTTTTTAATACGGATGTGAAGATGTCTGCTTGAATACTAATCTGTTGTACTTCAATAGGAACATACATGATTCATATCCTTTCTGTTAGACTACTCGTTTATGCTATGATTTATTTATTGAAGCACTCACAGACGGTTAATTGTTATTGAAACATTTCCTTAGTGTAAAAGTCTACAAAAAAAAAATCTCGTTAACTAGATCGGCGCGGCGAGCCGAAGAATGTATTGGCCTTCGATAATTCTTCTTCATGTGCCATCTTCTTAGTGAAGGTTGGCGACTATCACGGCAACCTGGACTTTCCACACTACAGACCTAAATAAAGAGCGCGTAGTTTTTTTATACCATTGGCGCAGATTTTTGTGCCAAGATGTTCTCTTTCTCCCTGGACTTCTTTCGCCAAGTATCTTGCCTTCGACAACAAAAGTCTCCAACTAACTCGACCTCGCGAGCGACGCAGTCTTGGACTTGCAGTTCTCTCAGGTCTTTTAGCACCTCGTTAAACCAGCGATACCTGGGCCGGCCAACTGGTCGTCGACCACACGGCCGTACCAAGTCCGCGAGTCAACACTGCGACCATCATCCATTTTTAGTAAGACTTCAATTTGATTAATAACAATCTTCGAGTAATAAAGAGTACATTTTTATTAATTAAAATTTAATAAAATCATCATCATCAGCGGTTGTCTGCCCACTGCTGGACACAGGCCTTTAAGTATAAATTTGATACAAAAAGATAGCAGTCATAATTCAAACAATATCTTACTTCTATGCTAACTTTCATATGAAATCCTTGTAATTTGTTAAAGTATTTGAAACGTATTTAGCAATGTTAGAACCAAGTTTCCACATTGGTATATATTACATGGTCGATACCAGCCTTTTATAGACAGACTAGTTGAGTTGTATGCTTATGGCTTGTTAGTGTTACTTAAATTATTTTTATGTCAAATCTAGATGGGGTGGTAATGTTTTAATATCTCTAGAGCAGTGGTTTTAACTCTTTTCTATCCAAGGATTAAATAGCGCACTGCGACCGAACATTCGTGCATTAAGTAATTGAAATAACCAGTCTATTTGTTTATGAGTAACACGTTTCTCATGTCGTTTTTTTATAGTGTTTTTAGAATTATTTTTTGATTTTGACGCATGTGATTTTTTTTTAATTAATTGAAAATATTCGTTGTTTCTAATAATGTTTTTTTTTCTTCGAAATACGTATATAACACGAAGGTTTATTAGTGGATCATACAAATGTTTATCTCGGATGTTAATCGATCCCATGGATACATTTTATAATTGACGGTCAAATTTTTTTTTTTTATTGATTTGTTCTTGAATCGATGTAGTTATTCTATTACCCAAAACAAAAAGAAACATTTCTTTTTCTTTCAATATTATATTTAAAGGTTAAAGTTTAGCATTATTTAGTGTTCTATTTATACAATTATGAAATAAAGCATAATTTTAGATTACACAAATATTTGGTTTGACCCTAATAAGAAATAATAAAATTAAATAAATTACCATCTACATTGTTTAAACAATATTATAACGATTGGTATTCGAGTTGGCACATACATAATAAGAATACTTATGTGATTGACGTGCCAACTCAATCAATATTGACTTTTATAAAGGTAGAAATACACTGTCGTGAAAGTTGGGTCATTAATGTTTTCAAATTTTACATTCGGACAAAACAAAAGACTACAAATTTAGTAATATCAACGTCACTGTAGTGGAATTCTCTAATAACTATGGTTTTTGACTGACGTCACACATTTCGTTGTGTTTTTTTTTTCAAAACTGATGACAATATTTATAAACAACGTCCTGTTGTTCCTGGTAACATCAACACTGATAATTGCCTATTTCTTTGCATCTAAAATGTACTTACAGTATGGAATGTTTCGCACCTATCAAGTGAAGGTTATTTTCTTGAGTTCATATTGCTCCTTTGCTTGTGTACAAGTGTTTTGTTTATTTCATAGCATTATATGCATTTCATCATCAGCTCACTATAATAAAGAAGTCTAGCCTATTAGGAGTGACTCAGCTTTAGTCAATACTGACCCAGTGCATTGACTTCAAACATAAATTTGAATTTCCTCTTATATGCAGACATCACGATGTTTCCTTTACCGTAAGAACGTCGGATGCACGTATGAAATTCAAAAATCGAAAACACATTGGTATATGTCGGGATCGAATCTGGACGATGTCGTGTATGGTCCGGTCAAGCGTTTAACTGTGCCACCGACGTTCTATTATATTTTATACAAACTTATTTTAATGATTTTTACGGGTTGGCAGTGACAGTACATGACCAGTTTGTAGACGTTAATAAACAAACCTAGTTATCACAGTATTAACTAAATAATAAAGTAATAATAACTATTAATATTAAAAATAAACTAGCTTCGTATTTCCCTACCCCGTTACACAAGTCGCCGCGGCAGTAACAGTATAAAGATCTGGTACTACGCTCTATGTCGGTGGGGTCCGAAGAACAGCCTTCTTCATAAACATCGTATATAGTGTTAACCGGCCTCCATTTACCGTTTATCTTCGCCTGGTCACCACTCATCGTTTGAGCAGCACAACCGCGCACTGTTGTACTTGTGGTCACTATAAAAAAAAAACGTTTCAGTCTTTTTCGTCCTCAGTTTCTTTTAAATGCATAAACATATTTACGAGTAATGTTCAGATAACCAAATAAACAAGATGATGAGATTGAATATGGATGGCTAGAAAGGTATAGAAAGAACGAAGAAGTGGATGGAATGTGTGAAAGAGGATATGCGTAAGTGTGACTTCATATGACGACTGACAGATATGTATGGAGAACATACTGTGACGTCACGGCGTAGGGAAAAGGACAGGTTGATGATTGTCCAAAAAATGTTCATATTATCAAATAACTGTAAGTTTTGTTGTACATCAGCAGTCTTTCCATCAGACGCTTTGAGTTCAGATTTATATCTTACAATGTGACCTCATTCGTTACTAGCAATTAGTTAATCAATTAAAGAACCCCTGACGTTAACACTTCGTGCCTAATCAATTAACACAATGTAACAACCGGGCGCGACGCACATATAAACAGCACTATGATTTACATCCTTAAATGAAACGCCAATAGTCTAATAGTTAAGGGTACGTATTTCATCTGGTAAAGAGTTCTAATTTCGAAGTCTACCTATAAACCTAGAGCGTAGTTGGATGGTACAAGATATATGTATTGGTCAATTAACAAAAATTTCCTACTATTTAAAAAACACTTTAGAAAAGTAATACGTGAATTTGAAATTTGACACCGATAAAGTTAATGTAGAGAAGAGAGTGCACAAATCGATTTTTAATTAATGAAAAAAAAAAGATTGTGAATTTTGATCGGAATTTCGATCAACAACTACTGTAACATATTAATATATTATGTTTATAATTTGTTTGATAAACGAGTAATTGTTATGGACGCTGCAATTTACTTTCTCGTTTTAATATTTCATCTAGCGGCCAACATCCTGGGCGCGGACAAACTTTAATTTGCTTAGTCACATTTATTTATAAATGGCGCCGACTTTATGAGCCGTCTTAACTGCAAAGGCTCCGATATCATTAAACTTTTTATATGATTCCGACATCGCGGCGAGTGCTGATGTGTACTACATTAGTGGTTTAATGCTATCTTTATTTGCTTTTAAATGGTAGCAGCAATATTAAATTATAGAATGAAAGTACACGACTTTGATGAACAAAAGCTTTTAAAAGCAGTACAAAATACTAAAGCTTGACAAAGCAATTCGTCTATTGCGGCTGTTACAACAATATCCATTAATTCATTTACTATCCATCCATTCAGCGGTCCTCCATTACTGAACATAAGCCTCCCATATTGACGTATATATTTTCTCGTTTACAATATGAAATATTTATGAGTAAATCGTAAACTCACCTCCATTCCCCAAGTCCAATGTGGTGACCCTTTTATAGCACATAGATGAGTGTTCGCAGTCTGCCACGTAGCTTGAACTGCTGTCGAATCTCTCGCATAACACCGCGTCGTTTTTGTACAGTCGTTCAGGGTCGCATTTGTAACATTGCAAGCCTGATGACACTGCGAATATAACAACAATAGGTCAGTGCTTCATAAACTTAACACGAGCAATACATACTAAGCATTCTTTCATTTTTTGAGTTAAAAAGTAACTTAGATCGACGGTAATTTTAAATTTCGTCTAAATAATAATAATTATGGGTGTTAGTTCAGATATGAAGGCTCCTAGAGATGTATGGACTACATATTATGCTGACACGTAGGGAAAAGGACTTCTTTTATCATTCTATTTTATAATAATAAATCTCGGACACTGTTTTAAGCTTGAATAATATTGAACGTAATCTAAGGATTATCTTCGACCTGTTTCTGCGGTTGCGTAGTGACTGTTATGTTTGGTGTTCCTTTAACTTGAGATGCGCATCTGCTGCTTAATGTATGGCGGTAGCGAACAAAGAATCCATAGAAATGGTCCGCTATGTTACTATGTAGCTATAATGAGGCCATAAGCGCGGACGGATGTGTGTGGGAGATCGCGCGCGTATATTTTTCATATTGGAACATGCTTGAGCATTAGTCGCGAGGACGCATTGAATGGCAATGAGATGATATATTCAATCAGTTATCTAGAGATTTTGACCTTAACAAATTTTAATATAAACATTGATCTATAACAAATACAAGTTTGCGACTTTCTAAATCAATTTGTTTATATCTCGTGTGTGTAAATCTAGACTAAAGCGTTGCTTAACGACTCAGAGTATTGCAGTCAATGTTACTAAACTATCAGTTCTGGGTTCTAGGTCTTACTAGGAACCTTATCTAATGTTTAGGAAACGCTTCCTGCTTTCCAACTTTCTATTGGATACATTTTTAATCCCCTACAAGCGTGTTGTTTATTGTAATAATATCGGTATTTTTAATAGTTTGGTTATTTTGTTTACGCGTCTACGGAACATGTAAACCACAATATTTAAATCGTAATCCAGTACAGTCTATTTTAAATGATCTCGTTTTCGACTCTGTGTTAAAAATTAAACTAATATAAAGTCCTAGTGCTTTATTAATTTTTGTAATTATTATATAAATATTGAGCGTCGGTGGCGCAGTTGTTAACCGCTTGACCAGACCGGACCGTACTCGACATTGTCCAGGTTCGATCCTCGCCATGTACCAATGTGTTTTTACATTTTCGAATTGCATATGTACATTATCCGACGCTCTTACGGTGAAGGAAAACA
>JAODUI010000014.1:2939352-2949913 GCA_027563995.1 Papilio gigon | reverse complement strand
GGTTCCTCTAGTATTGCAGGTGTCCATGGGCGTCGATGATCGCTCTTGTGATCCCGCGCTCGTTTGCCCCACTTCTCGTATAAAAAAAAAAAATCCATTTTTGATTTTTGATTTTGATTTGGCATTTAAATTACTCAACTACCAAGTTGTCCCCATGTGGGACATGTGCCGGACGTTGAGAAACACCGTTCTAGATCAACACAGACCACTCTGAGAGCGAAAGCTAATACTTTACAACAATCAAAGAAAGCGTCAGTCGTCCACGAAAAGTGAAATCATACACATTTATGACTCAAAATTTATTCAACGCTTATATCCATTATATAAACGTGTTGATTATGTAAATTAATTACATAAGAATATAACACTTATATAACTCGAGAACTCGTACGTACAATAAATTTCAATCACAATATCAATTCGCTGTCGGCTAGTAAACAAGCGCATGTACTATGATTGCGAATTATTACGTACAATCATAATTCAATTGTTTATATCGAGTTTCGCGCCCAAAGACGTAGTATATCTTAAGACATGAATATCGGTAAAGTACTGAAACGTTTGCAAGACATTGTTATAAACTAAATATAAAGACTCATCCAGAAGACTTTGGGTTCGGAACTAATCGGTATCTCTCGAAAACACCGGATGAATACGTGTTAGCCATTTTATACTCAATTTACATAATAAGAATATAGACATTTATTACTCGACTACTGCTTATCCTTCTCATCTAGTAGTGACAACCCTAACTGATATTTTTTTCTCATCTAGTAGTGACAACCCTAGCTAAATCGACAACCAGTGAAGGACATACGCAAGTCGACTTGTACATGGGATTAAAGCCGGTTTATTACTCATCAGACAAGACAGAATACTTCAAGACTATTTGCTATGTGTGAATTCTGCGACGTCATGGTGTGATGTGTATACTCTATGACGTCATGGTATGCAGTCTATGACTTAGTAGGTAGTGTCATTCAACATATATAGAGGGCTCTACAATCGTTAGTAAGGTCGTTACCTATCTTCAGGGTCGAGGGTAAGCACGAGGTTGACCGCTGCTGCGAATGTGCCAGCGTTCACCGCACCAAGCACGCACAGCTTGGCACGTCGGTAACGAGCCTGGAAACAAAAAAAAATGTTACTTCTTCGTAGAGTTACTAAATACAGTAAATTAATTACCCAACTTCTTAATGAATCATATATTTTGTTTTGTACCATCATGGCCGTGCAGTGTTCACCTTAAATGCTACATTTAGCAGTCCACAAGCCAAGTGCACTGGATGCGGGCAGCACAGGACTGGTCATTGTGGCAATCGATGGGGGAGGCCTACGTTCAGCAGTGGACATAAGTAGACTAATCATGATGATGATGATAAGCTAAATCTGATAATAAAATCTAATTTAAATTATTACACAATTTTTTATTTATCTAGAAAAGACAAAAGATAATATCAAAAAGTTTACATGAAAAAAAAAATACTTGACCTGCTCCACTTTTATGACATATGCAATGTAGTTATAATTTATTATGTTGTGGTTTGTTTGACATATTAAGATTTTAATGATGTTATGTATCAAATAAATTATTTTTGTAACCACATAAGTTATACTGATACTATCTTTGTAAATTATACAGTGCATATGCATATATTATGTAATAAAATTAAATGTATGTGTTTAAGAAGGAAGTTTCTACATCATGTATTTATACAATTTGGTATTTATTTAAAGTTAAGTTTTGACGTTCCATTGTTTCATATTTATATTTGTTAGTTAGTGCTGCTTAGAACATTTGTGGCTCAAGGGTTAAGCACATGACTTGTAATCTGCAGGTCCTAAGTTTGATCCCCCATCAAGTGCGTAATGTGTTTTCAATTTTTTAACTTGATATGTACATTTGTCTGACATTCTAACAGTGAAGTGAATATTATGATATAGCCTGCACATATCTGTGAAGAAATTCAATATAAAGTGTCAAGTCAACCTTCCACGGCGGGCCAGCATGGTGTACTAAAGTCTAATTACCCTTATTATTGAGTACCCTCAAAATCTCCTCAGTAGTGATGTACTGTGAGTTGATGATATAGTGATTGATGATTCAAAACATTTATTTGTCAAAATGTCTTTGACCCTTTAAATTCTCAAAGTGAGAGCAAGGTGAGAAATATTTATTTGACAGATATAGATTATCAGTAAATTTGAACACAAAGGATAGATAATTCAGTTATTGTTTGTACAATTTTATCAATACTTATTATTAATTTAATTGCTTTTTATAGGGCCATGACAAACAAGCATGCACTGATACCCATAGACTTCTGAATGTTTAAAAGGTTCAAAATGACTTGCCTATCAATAAAAAACAGACAACATACAAAAATATCCCTATCAAATTATCAATCCTATATTTGTAGTGTGGGTAGGCCTCCTTCAAGATAGAACAATTATCTGCTGAAGTATATGCAAGTATCCGGAAAGAGGGCAGCCAAGGTTTGAACATTGTAGCAGTCTTTATGGATGGCCTAAGATCAGCAGTGAGTCATGTAGTTGTTAATGATGATGATATTCTAGGCTAAATTTTCACTGCCGAAACATTCATACTCTTTAACGAAAAACATGTCTTTGTATGGTAAACAATTTGTTACAGGAATTGTACTTCAGATTTACACTATTGTTATGCGATTAGTAATTATATGCGATTTATTATTTTGTTATAAGTTTTATAATTAAAAGATTATAATTATAAATTAATTATTAAAAATTCGATTGTTAAATAATTATCTTCGTGATAATACTGTGTTTTTATATTTGTACAATATCAGCAAACCTGCAATATTAAAAAAAAACACATAGACCCAAGCTACAAATCAACTACACATCGTGCAGAAATATGAAGTTTTTCTTTTTTAAATACCAAATGTAATTTTTTTTTTATTTTAAAAGATACATATAAATAAAACTACAAAAATTGCTTACCTTACTCATTGGTGGATCCATCACAAAAATATTATACTATGTATTTACTAAAATAAGACCACTTTAAACATTATAAACGATAATTGTTTATATCTCCGAAAATCACACCCAAAAATATCCTCTAATCATCAATCACCGCAAAATAATTATTTTGCGAAGCGAACTGGCGAAATGTCAAATCTGAAAGGCAAGAATAGCAAAGAGTAAATCGGTTGCAACTGTCGGAATACATGCCCAAAGATTGTATATATACTCTACCAACAGCCATCGTTTTTAAAATTGGGGAGAAATAATAAATTATATAAAATTGCATTTTACTTTCATGTAATAAATTTTCATGTTTAAGAACCGTAAGAATAATTATTACATTTAACTTTATGCTTTCAAAATAATTTTTAACATATGTTTTACATGTAAAAAAATACATTCCAATTTTTTTTTGTTATTTTATAAACTCAAGTGGTTTTAATTTTAGCAACCGTTGAAATATTTCGGAGGTAGTAAAGAGATAACTGTATTTAAAAAATACCTAATTACCCACTTAAACTTATTATACTATTTTAAACACCTGAAACAATTATATTTGGTGAGATTTAAATTAAATTACCATGCGAGAAACTGAAAAAATGGACATTGATAGCGTAAGTACCAATATATTTATTAAATTTTAAAGTAATTTAAGTATAAAAAACAACATTTTTCATATATTTACAGACGAAGAACGACAAAAATTCAATGGTTCATTTAAAACAGTTTTTAAAAAGCTGCATTCAGTTTATAAATTTACAACGATTTTTTTAATAGTATTCAATAAATTCAAATCACAGTAACCGTTTTCCAACCTTAAGTATCGAACAGTTTTAGTTAATTTATTATTTTTGTAGGAAATACGACGACATAATAGTTTTACTAGTCCTGGCACTAGACGGGCACCTGTGTCAAAAAAGGCTGGGAGAGAGAGATGTCACAGTTATCATGCTCAAATTTTTAATTCGTTTGATTCTTCAGAAAAGAAATTAACCACCGCGAATCCCAAGGCAAGTAAAAAATCAACGTTAATTTTGAACGCTATCGTAACAGCAACTTTGACATTTAGAAACATGCGTTCATTGATAGAATTGCAAAATTTAAATTATACAATTTAAAATTTAAGTTTTAGTAATCATATTAATGCTATAAAATATGGATATACCTAATTCGGTATTATGAAGCACAACAAAAGCTCATTAAGCTTTTATTGAGTCGTTGAGTGCAGAACTGTACCAGCAAATGCAGTAGATGTAGGCATTACCAAATATGGAGTTCGCTCGTTTTCCCAACCGTCCTCCCTTCGAACCCTAGTAGCTCTCAATTTTATTTTCTATTAAATATCGAGTTATATTCAAATGTTTTCATTGAACTGTTTGGTGTAAATATTATAATTTCTTCTTTTATTTAAAAGTGAGTTCAAATAATTGTTATTTAAAACGAATGTCAATATAGGTCAAAATATATGTGCGTCTAGGTTATGTTTTAGGTGGATAACTTAGATAATTCGTAATTCCGTTTGTGTTGTTGTTAAAAGTTAGGACTTTTGTTTTGCAGATGTCGTTTAGGGTGGTCCGTAGTTCTAAATTCCGCCACGTGTATGGGCAAGCCCTGAAAAGGGAACAGTGTTACGATAACATCAGAGTGTCCAAAAGTTCATGGGACTCTACTTTTTGTGCCGTGAATCCTAAGTTCCTGGCCATCATAGTAGAATCTGCTGGTGGAGGCGCATTCATTGTTTTACCACATAACAAGGTAAGGGAAATTTCAATTATTTCATTTTATATATAAAAATTTTTTGGTTTTCAAAAATCAATAATACAGTTATTCTCTATTAATTTAAAATTTTTTTATTTAAACCGTCATTGGCAGAACTGAGATTATACCGAATTTTAAAACTTTATGGTTTTAACTGACATCTTTTTATGTGATTTTTATTTTTTTTTTATTTCGTGAATTTACTAAAATGCCTGTTATGCTTAGAATATTGTCTGAATATCTTTAATCTAATAAAATATTTTCACATTACTACTCACAAAAGTAATGTTCAAATTTAAATTTGCATTATGATTTATGCATGCATGGAAATTATATTCATTGGTTGCAATAAAAACTACACAATTTGGATGGGTTTTATGTAAGAATTTGTGAAATATTTTCTAAGATAATTAAAAAGCATGTCTGGACATATTAAATTACAATTCCTTTATTATTTACTAATTTTTACATAAGTAATACTGTCTGTATATTTCAATAATTGTAATTTATAAGTATTTATTAACTTCATGAATATTTTCAAGTCCCTTGATAAATTTTAATTTCACTGCATTCTTCGTAACACTTTGTTGTTGATCCATGTTGATGTATTTAAAACTTTTTACAAATATAATATAAATTAAAGTTTAAGAATTGTTCAAATAGTTTTTTTTTTTAATTTTAAACATAATTTTCATTAAATCTTTATCTCGGAATGCAAACGGACAAACATACAATGGTTTTTATTCTTATAGATGCCTGATCGCGAAATTGCTTTCTTAGATACCTGTATTTGGTTATTTGATAGTTTTCCTCCATGAGATGTTTGTTATAGAATATTCATAAGAAACGGGTTTCTTACTACGATTAGCCTCACGGCAACTGTGCCTAAATATTGGGGCCTCAAAGATCCTAACCGTGGTAAGATACCCTTTTCTTACAAACATTTTAGTAAAAACCACAAGTTTACGTTTATTGTTATAGAATATTTAGGATTCACTGAGCTGAACAAAAGTGAGCTATCTACCCTTAACTTAGAACATATTTTTGATTGAAATTAGGCATATTGCTTCAGCCGTCTGAATTACCATCCACGAAACAACTCATTTGTAGAAATTATTGGTTCCTATGGCAACCGTTCTTGTCTGTGGCTGCTGGCTCGTGGATCTGGTCCCTTCTTTGATTGACTTTTTCTTTCTGATTTACTCACTCCCTAGTTTTAATATTGTAATAATATATAGTGTTGAAGTGTCATAAGTGTAAGGTTTTTTCTAGACATTTCAAATACGTGCCTCGGTTACTGAGATCCTACGGCACTATTTGTAGTTAATTAGTTAGTTGTTTGTGCTATGTTTTCCGCAACTCCACGACTAGCGTGTATTTTGCTTGAGGGCAGGCCATGGATCAATCCAGCCAACCCACCTCGCCGAAGAAACCCAGCAACAAGCATTATTTGTGCTTTGTATTAATTTATACAAGCTGTACCTAGTCATGTTTTTTTTATGTATGAACATTACTTCTAGAAATGTTTCGTTTGTTTTTCATAATTAACTCATAACCTTAACAACGTAAATTAGTTGGGTATATAAATATTGTTGTTAAAAGATATCACTGTTGGAAAGTTATTGTAATGAGTTTGGTATTTTATCTTTACGTTTATCAGTAATAGAACGGAGCTAATGTGTCCTGTATCGCCTTCCGAATTACCCAATGGTTCATATATTGTCTGTGATGTGTTTGAAGGAAACATTTTTTTTTTTTATCAACGGAACAATGCGGCGGAGGCTCGCATGTGATAGGGCATTGTACAACTGATAGGGAACAATGGCTCGATGACAATGGAAGTACCCACAATGTTTACTAACTTTTTGTCAAGATTCTTATGTATGCTATCTTATGTCTTATGTTGTTATTACATTGGAATGCAAACGAAGGTGCCCCCCGGGTATAGGTTTTAAGTATTACCTTTCCCGCGCTTTTTGTGTAACGCTGTTTATGTTTGACATATTACGAATACGTAATTGTAATTTTTTTTTTAATCTGTTAAAAAAGGTAAAGGCAACCACGGCACAAATTTGAATAAATCCTTTAATAGAAACAGGTATACTTATACAAGGGTCTAGGCTATATATTATTACGCTATTAAAATTAGGTTTTGAATCAATTGAAAAAAAAAGATTATACGAGATATAGATAAAAAAATTACCAGCC
This sequence comes from Papilio gigon, assembly GCA_027563995.1. Classification (NCBI taxonomy): domain Eukaryota; kingdom Metazoa; phylum Arthropoda; class Insecta; order Lepidoptera; family Papilionidae; genus Papilio; species Papilio gigon. The sequence continues at coordinate 2,942,938 of JAODUI010000014.1, read as the reverse complement.
AATAGTAATTTATTTCGATAAAGTTTTGTTTTTTTTTTTCAATCAGTTTTAGTCTTAGCTGTTCGTGAATAGTTGATGTACGATATAATGTCCATTTTATTCGATTTTTTTGCGCCGATTGTACTCTCAGTCAAGTATAAATTATGAAGTTATTTGGACAAGCTAAGTGAGTGGCATGGAATGAAAACTTGAAAGTAGTAAGTAAATAAAAGTCTTCAATGTTACGACATCTGTCAGTGTAATGTAATTATGATGAATGAAGACATCGGCGAACGGATTATAGTATTAACATGACAAATCTTTTTAAAAATTAACAACACAGTAATTATTATGCTTGTGTGAATACGTCCGTTCCAAATTGACCACCTGCTTGATGTTCATGATGTATTATAATATGTTTTCTAGTCATATGAATTGTATACGATCGAGAGGATTTCTTTTTAGCTTTTAAAAAATACATTATTATGCGTACCTTTATATCAAGATTGTATAGAAATATTACATACAGATTTTTTTTATGAAATATCAATTTAATATTATGTATATGAAAGATATGGATGTACATATTAGTCAGTCCACCCAGATATTACTAAATAACAACGTATTTATTTAAATATATAAATTCTTAGTGAAATTATGTTATTCACTTCTAAAACACCAATAACCTAATGTATAAGAGTACTGACTATTATTCTGGTAGTCGTAAGTTTGAATCCCAAAATTCAACTGTTGTGTACCATATTCTAACACAAAGTTTTTCAAGCTTACCCGGAATGGTAACATGAATTATTAGTAATATAGCAAAAATCTACTAATATTTAAGTACAGTAAAAGTAATCGGTACTTAATAGTTTTTTTCCCTACGCCGATCTACACGTGAGTTAAGCCATTATAGTATAGTGTAATGTCTCACAAAAGTTTTAATAATTTGAATAATAAAAAAGTTAAAGAAACAAAATGTTTCGATTATTTCGTAGTTGGTATAAGGAAAAGGTAACTGAACAATTTGGGGTCAAACTTGAGTCGTATGATGCAGTGATGTGTGCCAAGTTCGTTGTATCCAGTAATTGACTCTATAAAGTGTTGCGTAGTGTTGCTCCGCCCAGTACGCCGAAATAGATTCAAGGTGCGCTGTATACTAAGGCATCCCACCGAAATATCCTTTCCTATATAACATATTGAAAGACAAATAATTATGTATACATCCAACGGAATGGCGGTCGATGATTCGAATCCCACCATTCGACTATCGTTGTGAACCATATCCTAGCACAAGCTTATAACCTTACCTGAAATGATTTATGATTAACAAAAATTTATTGATATTTTATAAAAAAAAACGTAGAAACATTTGTTTTAGGCTGTTTTTGTAAAATACTGTTTTTTTTTGGGTCACGCTATATTGCCCTTTCTGACCTTTAATATATCGGAACTAGGCCTTTCTCTTTTTTCTTTTAAAAAATACAATACACATACGTCCAATGTAAGATTGTATGTCAGTGTCAAAACATGAACTATAGTATTAAAATATTACATTAAACTAAACTGAGTAACAAATCGGAAAAGTTACGTGTTCTTATTTTGTGTATTTACGGTAACATAGTCCGAGAAGTCGAAACAAATGCGTGTTAAACGTGTTCTAAATGATAAGATGAATATAAAGTTGTACTTTGACTATTGTGATAACAAAAATTAAATATTGGTCCTTAATAATATTTACATTATTACATACATACATACATATTTACATATTATTATAACAAATCAATCCCTGAGTATAGTTTACCGAAATCATTTTATATACCATTTTAAACAGATGGCGCTGTTCAAGGTATCAACAGCTTCTATATTTTTGTGATAAATGTCTAAACACAACTTCGCGTAAAGTAAAGAGAAATATATTTCATAAATAGACGTAAATCTTTTATGGTTCTTGCAAGGAATCGTTATCTTTTCAAATAATTACACATATCTATGTGCAGTTTATCTTGTATACTATATTAGCTTCAAAAGTCTGAACAAATATAATTCCTTTACCAGAAAATATCTGGTTGGTATTTTAATATCAAGTCAACCATTCGTGAAAGTTCTGTCCCGTCTAAATTCACATCACGAAGCAATAATCCGTGATCGTGCACTATTAATAGAATTATATTATTTTATTTACAAACGTTTATTTAATTTTGGCGCTGCGTTGAGTAATAATTCGCGCGCAGACGCTCGAGGGCGGCCCACGCGCGACGAAAGCGCGCGAACGTGGCGGCGCGTGCGCAACGCTTCTTGTCTATGATTTATATAAAAGATTTATAGCTAATTGTATAAATATAGATTGATTACTGTTTAATCATAGTTTTAAATAATTGTGACTACCTACAAATTTATGCCAAGTTTTTTTTTATATAAATGGTATTATACCGTGTTAGATTGTAGTTAATGACTCCAGTGGATCTTAAAATAACGATCTTCAAATTCAAAATTCGAATTCGAATAAAGATGAAGAGTAGGTTAGTACATATGTAACCTCTTTCTTACAGATGAAATATACTCAATAAATAAATAGTTGGGTAGGTATAATTTTCCCTTACTTGTTTCCGTTTGTTAATTACTTTGTCCGACTGTTGTAACATTGTCCAAAGACCTTTCCAACGAAGCGCTCGTCAAATCTAATTAGTTTTAATATGTCGGCCAAACTAATTATAGTAATGACTCGTGTACGTTTAAAAAAAAAATAAGACGTATATTTTTTTTTGCCAGAGAAATGAACTGGCGTGTTTAATCTTTGATATTTATGTTGTGGTAGGTCATATGAAAATTTTGTAACCGGCCAGTATTTATAAAAAAAAATATTAAAGAAAAAAATGTATTTGAAGTTTTGAAAAAGTCTTTACTGCTTTCAAATTTCTAGTAACGTATTGTTTTCCTCATCTTTGAAGGAACTTAGTTAAATATTTTTGGTACGTCGTATTTCTTACTAATAAATACATAAGTTTATATGTATAGATGTTTGTTAAAAGGTATAATACAACTATAGGGATATTAATTAAATTTGTCACAGAGATAGATTACTTTTGGGTACAGTAGCCTTTGTCATCATCATCAGCCTAATGTTGTCCGCTGCTAAACGTAGCCTTCCCCAATCGATTGCCACGATGACCGGTCCTGTGCCACTCGCATCCAGTGCACTCCCGCAACCTTGACCAAGTCACCGGTCCGTCGCCGGGAGGCCTACCAACGCTGCATAGTCTTTTTGAGTTTTAATTCCGCCAGGACGAAGTTTAGGTTAATAGTTAGTATTTGAAAAGTACTATAGGCCACAAATTTATATATTCTAAGTACGGTAATGTTGCTATCATTTATATTAATATCTATATATGTTGATTGCCTTTTGGTGTGCGTATGATGTTGATTTAATTTATATGCTCTTGGCCGATATGACAATAAATATGAAACAATTGTAAGTATACTACTTATAAAACGGCTTAACTCACGTGTAACTCGCGAACGCGCTGTAGTACCGTTCCCACTCGCCCTGAAGATGAGCCCCCGATGGGCTCGAAACTAGTCGGTACTGACACCGAGTTGCACG
>JAODUI010000014.1:2901152-2939252 GCA_027563995.1 Papilio gigon | reverse complement strand
AAACTAGTCGGTACTGACACCGAGTTGCACGTGAGTTAAGCCGTTTTATAAGTAGTATAGTGAAATGGCTCACGAAAATTTTAATAGTTTAAACAATTGTAAGGGTTAAATAAAGCGAGTATTTTTAATGATAAATAAGAACGCTTGTACACTATCGGTGTATCATCTCGTGATCAACCAAAGGTCGACCACTGAATGTAGACTTTCCCCGTCGATTGCCACCTTGACCTTACCTGTGTCCCGCATCGATATCGGAGAATGTCCCATGTTAAATGAACCGTCAAATATTGTAGATAGAAAGGTGAAATTATAAACCTAACAGACATTACGCTATGATCCGTTTTGAGTTATTTTGCTTTGAGATTGAAAGTGGATGGGATGGCTACAAAGGTAGAAGAGCGAAGGTGTGGATAGATTGTGTGACATGCTGAGATGTATGGAGTACATACTATGCTGACACAATGTAGGGAAAAGGTTGACGATGACAAGTTAATTTGTGAAAATTGTGAGATTAAGGTGGCTTTGTTTTTTTTTTAAAGATTACTAATGTAACAGTTATGTCTGGAAATGTATTGCCAGATATATTTTGAAGTTTTAGTTTATCTACGAATGAATTATACTCACATAGTATGCGTATCTTATCTACCAAAGCATACTATTCATATAAGTAATCTAATCAGTATGCTCTTTTTAAAGGCCAATGTCAAAAGTGACAGTTTGCGAAACGTAAGGATATAAATTTAACCATAGCCTACCGCAATTGTTGCTTTTAATTTAATGGTTATTTTTTTTTACAATACCGTTATAAAAAAATAAAAAATTCTTTCTCATTTGTCAAATATTTCGTCTTGTAATGTTCACTCATAAAACCATTAAACTTTTTACGAGCAATAAATGTCGTAAAACCACAAAAGCTTTGTCTATTAAATGTGTCTCAATAATCATTACATTTCTTATAAAAAAAAAATGTTTTTTTTTTCGAAAAGAGATGACCTGCCAGTGTCACGTAACCGTAATTCAATTGTTTTTTGTTTATGCCTCTTCTTTAGCGGTTAGTGTTAGACAAACTGTCTAAGCGTGTTCGAAGTTCTTGATGAAAGAGTTTTTTTTTTTAAAGAATATATTTGAATGTTTTTTTTTAATTCTAGACCTTATGGTTTAGCTGCCAGTTGTCTGTAACATAAAATAAAGGTGTGTATCACGTTGTGAATGAAGACTAAAAATGATTATATTCAGATGGAAATGTTGATCCTGTTACTTCTGCATTTTTATTATTTTCTCACTTATCTTTATAGTAAAAGATAAGTTTATTTTTTGTTTTGCACACACCACGACATTTGTACGTTTGAATGTGGGCTTTCGCTATCGTTTTTATTATAATTTACCATACTAGTGTTTAAACATTTTTGTTTTCGAATTTCCTTATTCGTGTTTCAATAGACACCTAAGTATAACTCATTGATATGGTTATAGTGGATTTTATAATTTGATTTGACGACGACCCTCTCTTCATTTGTCTGTTACAAGAAACGATGTCAGCATTTCATAACAGTGTTGTGTGTGGCTGCTGTTAAGTTCACACGTTTTATTTATATTGTGCAATATACCTGTGCAATTCAGCCGACATTGTAATTTAATGTCGGCCAGATATAGGGTTGTCACTTTGAGCTTGCACCCTGCTTTGGACTTCGAATGAAGTGAGAAACAAATGACGGAATGTACTTTTTTTATCATCTTCCCTTTAAAGAAGGTTTTCTTTTTTAATGTTGACAGTGTTTGTTTTTTTTTTTTAATTTGGCAGCCCTAAGTGTTTGTCATAAGGAACACGTTGTTTATATTCATCAGGTTTCTGACACGCGGAGTGCAGTGTTTGCCAAGTATTGCAATATTAATCATGTAGCAACGTTTGGTTTCAATCAAAATGTATTAATAAGTCAGTAGGTCATAATTAGTCATGATGCGAGTAAGATAGGATTAATTTTAATGTCGTATACAAATAATATTTAGATGTTTGTATGTGAGTTAAAAAACAAAAGCGAATGGAAATAGTAACTTATCTATATTTCTATAATGTCTATTATTACAAAGCTGATGAGTTTGAACGCGCGACACTCAGAACCTACTTACTAGTATTCAAAAATTTTTATCTCTTTGACAGTACATTTATCGAGGTAGGTTATAGGCTATGTAACATCAAGCTACGTACAATAGGAGCGGAGCATACAGAGCAAAAAGAAGTTGCGATGATTTTTGATAAAGTCATCTTTAAAAACCAAATTCCACGCAAACTAAGTCGCCGGCACAACTAGTATGAACTAATCACTCGATCAAGTTGCCTAAAAGATCATTTATATGAAATGTGTTAGGAAGAGATACTGACGAATTTATTTGCACGGGACGGGCGATGGATGAAAGCATTAGAATGATGGCCAAGTACAGGTCTTCGTATCATAAGTAGGCCACCAATGAATTGATTGGTCAAGGTTGTGGGAATGCATTGGATGCGGGACACAGGATGGGTCGTCGTGGTAATTGATGAGAAAGTGGACGTGGACGTGGACTAGGTGGACGACCGTTTATGATGATATTTATGGATTAATTCGTGCGAGGCTCGAAAGATTCAGTTCTTGAATTTCATAGTGTAACTTTTGTGTGTATTTGCGACCGCGACCGTCTCGTTTCTCGTTTGGCTGATGGTGTATCACGTCAGCGCCGCCACTCGCAATTCGATATTATTCGTCATTAGCTTCGCTTATACTTGACTCCAAGAAAAAAATCGTTAAACTTGCTTTGCAAGATGTACGAAATTAGATCCAATCTTTTTATTTATAGCATTTCAGCAACTGCGACGTGAATCATTCATTTGTCAAACTCGTTTTGCTTTTTTTTTTAAACTAAACTAATTTTACAAAACCCTCTTGTAGTGAGTCTGAATCATAATAATGTCAATATTACGGGAATATAGTGTCATTTTTTTTTTAAATATACGAAACTGTCGAAGAACTGCCAGTATGCAATAGAAATGCTTAAGTTGATATAACAAGAGGCTACCGAATTTTGTAGTAGCAATATTTGGCGTCGCGCCATACATCGCCAACTAGCTTGGTTGTTGGATCAAATATTTGATATTAAAAAGGTTGGACCAAATGATTGGCAATCAAAAAAACTAGATCTACTCTATGACTCACCACTATGTGAAAAAAAAATGTTTCCATCACATAGGTAATTAGGTGCTTACCGACTTCCGATACAACTTGCGACTAAATTTATCAGAACCGAAAGTGCAAAATCAATCGGAAGTTCCGACCTTTCGGAATCGAAACCGATCCTTCGTAACATCCCTGCTATCTCCCAGAGTGGGATCTGAGGTGACTTGCAAATCCCGGCACACCAACGGGATCAGGAGTCATCGGTGTAGGTGAAGGAAGACTTAGGTCGAGATAAAAATATGCACTTAAGGTGATGATGAACTATGAGTGCGTCAGTTAGCCTAAATTTTGTTTTAAAATGAACCTACCTTAGGTTAGGTTAGATCTCCATTTTTTTTTATAAGAGAAGGGACAAACTAGCAGGATCAACGAGGTGGTCGCCGACGCCCGTAGATATCCGTAACACTAGAGGAGCAGATGTTGCCGGCCTTTGAGAAAGAGATACGCTCTCTTTTTGATGTACCCTAAGTTGTGCTGGTTTGTATATCGTCGAGGACAGAGAGAACCGCACAGTCGAGGAGTGCCATCCATCCTGTTGGTGAGGATGGACCGGGTGGCTTTAAAATATATTGTCGCCTGTACTTTTGTATAAAGTACAGAGCGTGGGCGAGGATATCAGTATTGCCAATTAAATAACTACGCCCGATTTGAGCTATTTGTGTGTCACGTAGCGATCCAATTTGTTTCACTTAAGCACTTCTTCCGAGGATGCTCGTAAATAGCTGTTCTATAAATAAATTAAATTCAACAAACGTTGACTTTAACTAGTCTTGGAGTTTTATATTGTTAAAGGACTATTTTTTTTAAATCGGAGACTTCATTTAACCTGATTTTGTTATTTAATATATATTCATTGTTATATCAAGCGTGTACAGAGGGCGACAATGATATTTTTAAATATTAAATAGCTTGACCTAAAAAAGACTACTGGCCAGAAAAACACGTACAATTTCGAGCTAATTACGCTCTCCATCTAATTATACTAACAACTTTCACTTGAAAGTTCCACACGATTCTGACGTTGCGAAAAAAAATCTCGCTTTCAAATTTACAAATTATATGATACTGGTTGCCGTCTATGCAAAAAAAAACACAGTACTTAGTCGATGGGACCCAAATGTTATCTAGATTCTAACAATCATCCATCCATACTAGGCATGTTATGGAGGTTCGATTCGGAAAGGTCAGAACTTCCGATTGATTTTCCACTTTAGGTCCCGATAATTTGAAGTTATATCGGAAGTCTATATGCACCTAATCTCGTTTACGATGGAGGCAGTTTTTAAACCAAATACATTTGTGGTGTTATATGTTAAATTATTAGAAAAGACGAAGGTCTTCTCAGCAGTTCCACTCTGCAGCTTTATATCAGTACAGATTGATAATGTGCATGACATTTTATTATCTTTTTATTATATTTATTATCATTTTATTACCTGCCTTTTATCTTTTTGTCTCCGTTTCTGATTTCGGTTCTGATAAACCAAATATAACCGATTTCGATTCCGATACAGGACTTCCGTTACATCCCTGATTCATACATTTCAACTGATATATTCCAGTAAATATAATAAAAGTATATAAAATTAAAATAGCCTTTATTCAGATCTTCTTACTATAAGTTACAAAAAATATTTACAAATAAAATTTCAAAAGTTTATTTGGATATTATTCTAGTACCGGCTTCTTGTACTTCTTGCTTACTTTTTGCAGTTCTGTTTGTCATTCGGCAATACCAGTAATATGGTCATATAATTCATATAAACGTTAGTAGTTCCTGTAAAAATAATTGAACGTTAATCCCGTTCCACGTTTTACAAATAAAACTATTTTTATATCGTTGCAAATCAACATTCCACATTTGACCAATGTTGGCACTTTCGATCTCAAAGTGTTGGACGCCTGTTGGCTTCTGGTGATTAGATCATTCATGATGCCAATGATAAATCATCGGTTTTAAAAAAGAATAGCATTACATTAATACGTGTGTGGTTTAGAGAAAAAAAAACTAGACTTTATTTGTACTTGATGACTAAAACAAGTTTTTGTTTAATTTTTTTTTGGTATGTCAAACTTGAAACTCTTAAAAGACTTCAACCACTGCGTTATAACGTCTGTAATTTCACGAAGTACGAAAGTGATGTCATATTTTTTGAAAATTTTGTTGATAAGATTATGTCAGTGTCATAATTACTTTAAACTAATTCAGACTAAACAAAAACATAGGAAATATAAAGAAATCATAAACGATAAGTATTATTTGCATAAGGCTCTAAAGAGTCACATTTACAAAACCCCTTGTCACATTCAAGTCCCGTATACACTGACCTATTGGGCAAGTTTACAATTTCAAGACGGTCACTAATGATACCTTAACACTTAGTGTTTCATAACAATCCGAATCGGTCGCGTAAATTAAAAATAAACCATCGCGTGCAAGGAACCGGGTCACAATGTATACTTAGACATGACACACCTGCGTAGCAACACCGCTGCATTTCCAGCTGTGTGGAATGCATAACATTCTAGAAAATTCGGCCAACACACAGTTGAGTTACAGCGCCGAATGAAATACACTTTAGTACATTAAAAATGTAATAAAAATGACCTTCCAATAGCTCTGGCTGTTAATCGAAATTTGTTTTAAAAAAAGTAAAGAAAACGTTCTATATACTTTTATTTTTAATAGTTCGAAAATCGAATTAAAAGAATAATATTGGCAACAAAGACCTAGGTTTAGTTTTGGTACCAATTTGGTTCCTTCTAAATTCAAATCATAGTATTAATTAAATGAAATCTTTGTGCCCCTTTTTAAGAAAGGTACACGGTAGAAGTTAATGTGGATAATATGAGTTTTTAAAGTTAATTTTATGTAAAAAAAAAACTTTGATTATGAATTATGATCGATTGTAGATTGATAGGTGATTTCCAGTATGTATAAAAAAAATTAAAGTTATATATGTTTGTTTGCAGGTTGGTCGGATACCAGCGGACCACCCGTTGGTGGGCGGGCACAAGGGGCCGGTGCTGGACATCGCGTGGTGTCCCCATAACGACAATGTCATCGCTAGCGGTTCCGAGGACTGCGTTGTTAAGGTACGATATTAGTGTGTCTTCAGCTCTTTAGAATACTTCTAATAGTTATTAAAAACGACTTTTTAAAAAGCTAGTAACGCACTATGAAAACAAATTGTTTATTATTTTAGTAACAGCGCCATCTACTGACTTTTGTTCGCATTTCTAGGTGTGGCAGATCCCGGACGGCGGTATATCGCGCACGCTCACCGAGCCTGTGGTGGACTTAGTGTACCATCAGCGTAGAGTCGGGCTGGTGCTGTGGCACCCCACCGCGCAGAATGTGCTCTTGACTGCGGGCTCTGATAACCAGGTGCGTCTCTATCATCTATGGTCATTTTTTAAAAATTGAAACAGACGCTTTCAACTCGTTGGCATAATGTACAATAAATGTGTTGGATATCAGATCGCAATATGGAACGTGGGTACCGGCGAGGTGTTGCTCAGCCTGGACTGCCACCCGGACCTCATCTACTCCGCCTGCTGGAACTGGACCGGATCCAAGCTACTCACCACCTGCCGCGACAAGAAGATCAGGTATCGAACAAATAGTGCTACAATAAACTACGATATTTTATTAGACCAAACAAAACTTTACACAAATAATCAAAAAAATCGCCAAACGACCAACGCTGTGTGTTGGCGAATTCAGCATCCATATTTCAATACCAACAATAATAAACACCCAGTAATACATACTTATACTATCGGCTTAACTAATCTGGGGTTAGATTTAACTTGTAAAAATATAAACAGATAAAACTTTTTAAATTTTAAGAAAATTTTATCATTAATATATATTTTTTTTATCTTATCAGTTGAATAGTTACGTCTTTTGTGTGATCTCACATAGTTCGTCAAGTGAACTGTCCGTGACCTTGACCTTAACTTCTAATCAACATTGGATCAATCTTTGCAGGATAATAGACCCGCGCAAAGGAGAAGTGGAGGCGGAGGCGATAGCTCATGAAGGCAGCAAGGCGTCGCGCGCCATATTCCTCAAACATGGCTTGGTCTTTACAACTGGGTCAGTTATTTTAAAAGAACATAATATCAATCATGATAGTTCAAGGTCATCTGCGCACTGCCCTCCCCTCGTCGCATCCCTACGCCCTGTTGCACATAAAATTATTTTCTGCGCAGCGACTCGTACGAAGTTCCGACCCGTCAAAATATATAACCACTTCTATAATAGAGTTGCAGACATATTAGACATTTGTAGAAAAGCGATGGATGTATATGTGAGAAGAAGATATAAAGCATCGAAAAATTCTATCAAAATATGTAATGCAGAGATATTACCTCCAGTTACATTGATGTTTCTCTTGTAAATGAACAGGTTCAGTCGCATGTCGGAGCGTCAATACACGTTGCGCACGCCGGACGCTCTCGGCGAGCCCATCGTCACGGTGGAGATCGACACCAGCAACGGAGTCATGTTTCCGCTCTACGATCCTGATACAAATCTCATATACCTGTGCGGCAAGGGTGACTCTGTTATACGTTACTTTGAGGTCAGTGGTAGTATTTTTATACAACCAGATTTTTGTTAATTCACTAATATTTCTTCTACCACTCCAACTAAGCTCTAGGCTTGTGATAGGATATGGTTTACAATAGTCGAATGGCACGATTCGAACCCTCGTCCACGTGATTGGAAATCTATACCCTTAATTATAGGCTATTGGCGTTTAGGTTACTACAATGTTGGTGGCCCAGTTAAGTGCTCGACCGGATCGTATTTAACATTGTCTAAGTTCGATTCCCGACATGTACTTATTCGTTCTGTTTCTTTATTGTTTTTCTAACAAATTTACATTTAAAATTTCGCATTTATATTAAGTTAGTAGAACTATAATTTATGCAACAGAAAAATGACAAGTACATTTTTTCTATAACTATGCCGTTGGTAATGTTCATTAATGTATTACCATGGATAAGCAGAAATGGTTTAAGATCGATTACTGGGTTCAAAGTTACCTTTTCTTCATTCAATAAAGTAACTTGATATTTTCTTGTATTCTGCACGTCACAAAGTGGTAGACGATATGCCATATAAGGTTACCTCACTTGTATATAAGTAATCAATTTAATATCATACAGTTTATTTATTGTTAGAACTCAACTGTGTAAGTTAACTCAGTTCTTTTTTTTTAATGTTACTTGATTTTTATTAATTAATATTTCTTGTAATCATCCCAGTTAAGGAAAAGCTTGTGTTAGGATATGGTACACTGTAGTCGAATAGTGAGATTCGAACGTTCGACCGCTTGTCCGTACCCTTAACCATTAGGCTATTGTAGCTATTTAAGAGGTTATTCGAAATTCATCATCATCAGATCTTGTCTGCCCACTGCTGGATATAGGCCTATCCCAATGCCTTCCACAGTATGCAGTCCTCCTTCCGCATCTAACGACTTCCTGCCGTCCGCACTAGAAATTCGTGGATGGATTTTTTTAATATTTTTTTTTCTTTAAATTGTCTTCCGCAGTAGTTAAAGTTAAATAATATAATTATCAGTTATAATAGATTAAAACTACTGTTAATCGTTTTTTAATAGATAGTTTTATTGCGTTCTATTTGAAGTACTATAAAGGTTGTTTTATATTTAAGGTGACGCCCGAGCCTCCGTTCGTCCATTACATTAACACGTTCCAGACTCCGGACCCACAGAGAGGTCAGTTTTTTTTTTATTACTTTATAAGCAGTCTTTAAAACAAAGGCGTGAACTCATGGTTCCTTATCCTCCTCATGCTATCGTTTAATCCCTAGTTTTATAAAAAAAAAATAGCATTCATTGAAACTGATTCTGCTTTTTGTTTTAAATAATTAATCATAAAAATATCTTTATATGTGACCAGTAAGTAGGCTTGATTTCGTTATATAATAACTCTTTTAAGCCTTCTTTGGCTATATTTGGGTAAGTAATAAATCAAAGAATATGTTAATCATTTGTATCATCATCATCATCATCATCAGCCCCTATCTGCCCACTGCTGGACATAGCACTTTCTCATTGACTTCTATAGTAGGCGGTCCTACTTCCGTATCCAACGACTGCCGTCCGCACTTTTATATATCATTCGTATATATTTATGTTTTTAAGGTATTGGTATGATGCCGAAGCGCGGCTGCGACGTGGCCACCTGCGAAATCGCCAAGTTCTACCGTCTCAATAACTCTGGCTTGTGTCAGGTGAGATTTAAAATAGTAAATCTAAAATTACGAATACTTAATAGTCTTTGTTAAGAAATTAAATAAAAAATAAAGAGCTTTTAATATTTTTTTAATTTTTATGTCCATACATATTTTTTAGTATTACGAAATTGTTTTGTTCGCTTAAAAAACATAAATGTTAGCTTTTACGAACAAAACACTACGAAATTGTTAATAAAATGGAATTGAAATTTCTCAAACATTAATCTAAACTCTTTCCAACACGTCTCCAGGTGGTATCGATGACAGTGCCCCGTAAGTCCGAGTTGTTCCAAGAGGATTTGTACCCGGATACGCTGAGTGACGAAGCCAGCCTCACCGCGGACGAGTGGCTCGCGGGGGAGGACGCGGAGCCCTGCACCATGTCGCTGAAGGTAACACACGTGACCTATAGGTGGTCATAAATGAACACATACATGTGCTTCTAATTTTTTTGAATTATAATTATTGGTAGATTTTTCAAATCTAATGTTTCCCGTGACCAATTCAGATAAGCTTGAAAAAGCTGTTGTTACGATATAGGTCACAATAATCGAATTCGGTAGGATTCGAATCCATGACAGTTTGATCGGTAGTACGTACCCTTAACCATTGGCGCATCAAAAGTTGAATGTAAATTGAAAATTAGAAAGGTTAAATTATTGTATTTCTTTGCGTTTATTACATTTTTCGATGTTTTAAATATTTTACTCCCCGGGTAACCGTGGGCTTCCACTGCAGTAACATTTGTAAAATTACAATACCGTAATTTAAAAAAAATGGGATGACTTTTTAAACAATGGAAGCCCACTGCAATATGTACTAATGCATGAAAGTCTAGTATTCTAGACTAAATGGGTTTACTTTATTACAAAATGTTTATTAATTTATTTAAACATGTAATGTAAAAACACTACATATACTGTATATTCTGATTCAATGGAAATGAGAAATTGTAAAAATAAACATTTCATTAGCTTGCAATATTATTTATTGTTTATGGTTGTATTTTGGTTTTTAATAAGTTTCTGAAGCTGTGATTACAGCCTTATAAATGTAACATTGTTTAATTACAATTTCTCATTTCCATTAAATTCGACTATACAAATAATGTTTTATATTGTACAATTTGTTATATAAGTGTGTGCCGCAGCATGATTGTTAAAAACTAATATAGCTTTTATAGAAAAAACCATACCGTATTGGGCTGCGTAGTTCACTACGGCGTGGAGTTTATCCTATTATCAAGAGTCGGTCACCCCTAATAATAGGGTAAGCTCCCCTCCATAAGGAGATAAGAAATAATTTTAGTAATCAACTTTGAATTGATATAAATAAGTTTTCATATGAATTTCTAGTTTATAATGCTTATGTCAGGTTTGTCTATGTTCAGAAAACCTGAGAAAATATCTGGGTGTTTTTTTGTTTGTTTGTTGTGCATAGACAAAGGCTTGAGAAATATTTTTAATTGGAATTTTTTTTTAATTCACAATCGTAATGAATATGTTTTAATTCCTGGAGTTGAAGAATTTAGCGATGTTTTGACGATTTTGTTGGCTTTCTCTTTCTAACACATTACTTTCGCCATCTCATCAGACTGCTGCGTGTTGTGTTGTCACTAACAAAACCCTGTGTGCTGTAGTAAATAATAAACAATTACATTCTTATACATTTGGATGATTTTTGTTACATTGGGCAATTTGAAATAGTCTAATATTCATATACTGATGGTAAAACGTATTTGAAATATTATATTGAAAGAGCTATATTCCAAAAATATAAATTAAAAAGTGTTTTTTCAAGGTTTTCTTTGTTAAATTTTTATTTGAAATAATCCAAAATTATTAACAAAAGTAATGTGTCTTATCAACCATAGAGTATTTTAAAAAAATAGATGAAAAAAAAATGATTAGTATCGTCCCTATGATATACATGAAAGCCGACAGGAATGTCCGAACAGTCACTAAAGGCTAGGGGGTATCCTGCCCTCGCTCCAGGAACGTGCGGTCGTGGTACAGGGCGGCTACGTGTCGGGCCGCGCGCAGCAGCTCACCGTCAACAAGAGGAGCAACGCGCTCGCCACCGGCAAGGACAGGGAGAAGGAGAGGGAAAAGGACAAGGACCGCTCCCCCACGCCCGCGCAGAAGCGAGACGACAGTCAAGGCGGAACTCCCGCCTCAGCCACACCCCCGCCTGCTATTACTGCTGCTATTGTAAGTTTTTTAGGTTACTTTTTAATTCTAAAAAGGCAAGGTTCAATATTGATAGGGCTAAAATTTTGTATTCGTTCTTTCACAAGGTTTCTTCCTAATTTCTTATGTATATTTAATACTTACTAAGGACATAAATCTGATCTAAAACTAGTCTCATACAATATGATTTTTTTTTATTAAAAACAGCACGCAAATGCAATTCCTTTTTTATGGCTCTCCCTTGACAAGTGTTTATATTATTATTGTTTCGGAAAAACTGCCTAATGTATTTATGTTGAAGAGATGGTTGAATCTAAAGAAGAAATTTAAAAAAAACAATAATAAATTACAGGAGAAACAGCTGTCTGATTTAGTGGAAGAGATACGTAAACTGAAGTCAGTGATCGTAAAGCAAGAGAACCGCATCAGAGCGCTGGAAGCGGCTGCCAAAGCGGCGATACTGAGCCCGCCGCCGCCCGCCGAGCCGTCCCCTCAGCCGGAGCACAACCACGAGACACCCGTCCCCGAAACAATGGCCCCCGACGAGGTCTGAGGTACCATAGACTATCTGTTCATGACAGCAATAGACAATTTGTATGCCAACCACAGACACAGATAAAAAAAATCGATGCATTTATTGACTTGTCAGATTACAATCCAATATGATAAGATTTTTCAAATTATATTCTAAAATAATAGTTACAGTATTAAAAAGTCTTTAAGGTTACGTTTTCTATATATTTCATACACTTTGTTGTTTGTTGTCGTGAGAAGTGTCTTCCGATCGGTAGATTCTGTCCGTACATTTGACAGTAGATAGTGTTGCTATATGTAATTACATTTTAAATCTCTTTTATGGCAATACAAGACATGTCAACTCAGTCCTCCGCTAAACCGCTAATCGTTTGTGTAAAACTTAATCTGTTAAAGTTAGTTAATATTAATTCAAGTCATTAAAATAAGAATACATTTTTTAATAGAATATAAAGTATATTTTGTCAATGCAATATTGATTTGTGGGATATATGTATTTTTTCAATATCCATTAACCTCAAAATTACCGAAACAAGCAATATTTTTATTTAAATGTAATGTAATATCAAAACATCTCTAAACTAAAATAGTTTAATTGGAGAAAATTGTAGAGATCAAATTTTGAACAGTCATTAAATAAACATTGAAAAATAAATCTGATCTCTATGGATAGAGGCTGGATGGTTTCTGCTTGATAACGACAACTTATGCTTCATTTCAACTTAAAAGTGCTATTTGAAGTTACTGTCGTCTACATATTGGATCGAGTTTCCATCACCGCTGCCGTCAGTGCCAAAATGGGGGTCATCAAATAAGCACACACAACGTCTTTATAGTTTCAGTGGAATAAATCAGTGTGCCAAGTCCTAGATAGAATGTTCTAAAACAGTTTTTTAACTAATAGGTGCTAAAAGTTTTGATTCTTGTAATTTTTCTAATACACAGTAATTTATAAAAATAAAGTATATATAACAGTAATTAACTCATTTGTACTATTAGAAGAAAAGTCAATACATTTTATCCATACATCTGTATTAATGACAATAATAGTAATAAATCAAAATGTATTGAATTTTCAATGCTGTTGTTGGAGTTTGTTATTAACAGCTAAGGAAATCATTCAATTCTGAAACAATACAAGTCATTATTTGCTATATAAAAACAAGTAACGATTTTCAAATTGACTTCAATATAAATATTAGTTTTTCATAAACTACGAAAAGCAAAGAAACTTCGAAACTTCAACGACAGTCCTCTCAAATAAATATTTATAATAGTTTTTGTACATAATTTTATATTCGAGTGACGTGCAGACTTGTAACACGTGCCTTATAACTGCCTAAATGACAAATGTTTTCACGCGAACGATATTGATATAATCTATTAATTTTAGTTCATTAACGGGCCAACATTTTCTGTAGTCGCGAAAAATCTGCTGACCATAAATTCGACAGTGGCGACGCCAAATGGTTGACGTAACGTTTGACAGTGACAGCTGTCAAAATGACGTTATGTCGTGTGTCACAAAATTAGATATTCGTTTGCATTGATTGGTGATGTATGTTTTTGCATTTAGCTTTTCATTTAGAGATTTTGTGCTATGAAAGTTATTATAAACAAATCTTAGTAAATTTCATATTTTGCTTTATTTATAAAATATTATTAACTGTTTGTTTTTTTTTTAATCTAAAAATGTAGAGGTTAAGTTTCTATAGTTTCTTATTTAAATCAACGTTTTAAGCTACATAATATAATTGTAAGGGAACCATTATAATTTATTATGTATGCTATATTTGATACAATATGTAACATTAACAATTTTAATATATTTGATGAAATTAATACGGCTCAATATTATATAAATTTATTAAATATAGTATATTTTTAAACGATTTTTTTATTGTAGTCATCTTATAGTTGAAATATTGATAATTGAAAGTTTAAACTGTACTTTATATATAAATATATACAACATCAGTAGCTATGAACAAATTACTATTGTACAAAATTAGCCATGGGCTTCTACTACCAAAGCAGTTCTTGAAAAAACTGAAATAATGATTTTGTCAGTGCACCCACAAATTTGACAAATGTATTTTGTACGATAACAGACTTGTGTGAATTTATTAATGCTTTTAAAATATAGTCGATTATATACTATATAGGCATTGTATACACTTATGCTTTAATACATTTGCAGGCTCAATCTTTAACAATAACTCTTATATAGTTTTACAAAGTAAATAAATAAATCTATATGTAATATTCTCTAATGTCAATATTTATTATAAACGTTTAATAACATCGAGTTCCGGGCAAACCATGTTTGAAGCAAATTTTATTTAAATAACAATGGTCGCTATTAACACTTAAGTCTTACCGTCTGACAGATTCAGTGATCCTTTGACAGCTAGTCATGTCGTATTTGACATTTGACAGGTGGATTAATGCCATCTCACTCAAGATGGCAAGTATTATAGTTTAAATTTATAGTATTATTATTATGATTTTTTTTTTCTAATTTTAAGATGGCGTAATTTTAGATGTTCTATTTTAAGATCATGACAAGGCAATGTATGATTTGTTGTAATTGAATGCCTGTGTATTTGTAAGTTTCTGCGGCGAGCCAATATCTAAGAGGCGTTGTCGAGTTTGATATGGCAACATTAATTTATGGGTTCAATATCTATAAACAGCGATTTCCTTAGATATTTGACTCGTTAAAAGAAAACATCTTGTAGGTTTTGTGTAAATTACGTTTTTTCGGTTTTTTTTTGTACTTGTGAAGCTTCAGTTTTTGTATAATTACGTTTTAACATGTTTTTTCTTAAGCCTTTTTAACACTATTATGTAAAAAGCGGGAAATAACGAGCTGTATTATTATGTACTTATTGTAAATTACTTGCAATGTATTTTGCAGGTGAGGCGGGGATTCATTACTTGTAGTGATATATTACGCGTTGTCAAAATAATTCGATAAATTTTAGTTGTAAAATGATTTATTCATTATAATCCCTTGTCTACAATTGTACGTTAATCGGAAATATTTTTAATACGTGCCTTAACAAAAGCCTTATTTATGTAGTTTTATAACCGACTTGAAAAATAACATGAAGTTTGTACATCGAAAGATTAGCTGAATTTTACTAAGTTAATATTTTCTTGTATGTTTTTTGAAGATTTACACAATTGATGGTAAATAATTAAATATATTCAAATGTACATTTACTGAATTGTTACGTATTTTAATTAATTTATTTATCGTATATATATATATATAAAAAAAAATAGTGATTTTGCATTTGAAAAATGTATCAATTCAGAAATATGAGGGGAAATTTTTTTACTAAAACATACGAACGCCGCAGTTATAACGAACGATTGTCAATAAAACTCATTTTTGGTTAAAAAAAAAAATTTGAATCGAAGTGAAAATAGTAAAATATAACGCACAATAGAAGGTGGGGTGCTAGTGAGCGCCGAGGCTCGCACGCTATTGGGACTTGTAAATTGACAATATTTTATTAGGTTTTAAGTGCCTTGTTGTTAGGTATTGAATACTCAGATCAAATGTTGCAATTACGAAAGTTAATACAGAAATAAATGTCTATTTTACTATTTTCATTGGTGGTATTATTTTGACCTGCAACATGCATTCCCTCGACATAAGTCTTTGGAAGTCTGCTTGATGTTTTGTAACAAAAACATAGCTGACTACATCCAATTCATTCTAGAATTAATATCGAATAATAGACCAATAATAGTAGGATAAAAAAATCTTCATTATTTAAGAGAAATCGTCATAGTTTGTCTTTGAACATAGTCGTATCAAATTATCACTATATAATATTTTTGTTCAATTGTTTCCCGTAGTGGAAACTCAAATATAGACAATTGCGTATATAGTCGCCCCAATGCAACTTTTTTTATTACCATAAAACTACGATCAGTTTAAGACTAAATTGTTTGATGTGTTTCTAGAAGGCAAACTCCAATAAGATTGCCACACTTATATTAATAATATAATTATTATTGACTAATTTATAACAAAAACAGTTTCATCATCATCATCATCAGCCATTCTGCCCACAGCTAGACATAGGGCTTTCCCGATGCTTTCTACATGCGGACCTTGGTTCTAAAAGTAAGGAGGCAAGAAATTAAAAATAAGAGTCAGAACTATTTATTTAAATCAAAGGCATCATCAAATTGTTCCTTAGTTATTTTCTTCTTCTTCAATTTCTTGATAAGCGCTACATCGGCGGCCAGCTCGTCTAACTCTTCTTGTGTGACCGCCCGCCGCTTCTTACCTCTCTTCCCCTCTGTAGCCTTCTGTGCTTCTTTTCTCTTCTTCTTACGCTCCTTCCTCTCTTCTTTGTTCTGCTTTGCTTGTTGCCATGGTTGGGATTGAACCTACGGAAATAATATTGCTGTAAAAAAAATGATGTATCGATGTTTTTTTTTGAGAACAGGGATAAATATCTTACCATCTTCTTTTTCTTCTTTGAAGGCCAAACACCAGTCTTTTTGAATTCATCCAACTTCTGTAATCTGCTTGTTTCCTTTTGTTTATCCTTGTAAGGTATTGAATTAAAATCTATATCCTCTTTAGGTCCTAAAAATTGTTTTTTATGTTCTTCTTTAATTTCCGGCATTAATGGCAACTTTAACAGACCATAGCTGGTGGCTATGTGGCCTAGAGGCAGTTGTTTTAGTTGTAAAAGAAGGTTACATTCATGTTTAGAATATGCTTGTATATGAGATACAAATGCGCGTTGACCTTTATCTAATATACCTCTGTCTTTTTTCTGTTGCTCGTGAAGTATTTTTAAAACCTGAAAACAGTTTTTTTCCCTTTCATTTACGTTTGTACAAAATTGTACTTTAATTTAGTTCTTGGGTTTATTATGACAATAACGGTAACTTCCTTAAGGTTAATGAAGATGGATGGATGGATTGTGTGAAAGAGGATATGCATAGGACGTGTGTGAGTTCAGATATGACGGCTGACAGAGATGTATGGAATAGTACATACTATGCCATGATAAGAAATAAATGATCACAGAAAATATTTAATAAATATTATTATTAATGATAAATTTTCAATAAGCCATAACAAACCTTATCCATTAATTTCTGACTTATTTTAATGTCATCGGTTGATTTCCTCCAATCTTTCAGTTCCACTTTCTGATTGGTCCTAATGAAAGGTACATATGTGTCCTCAGTTGGCAATAAAGGTAGTAAGGAGAAACCTTTAGCACCACCGCGAGCTGTACGACCAACACGGTGTACTAAGGCTGCCGGACTAGTAGGTGGTTCCCATTGTACTACCCACTCTACTTCAGGTATATCTAGACCTCTGGAATGATACCATGATATTATACTAATAGAAATTACATTTATAGTAACTATAAAATTGAATTTAAATTTAACCGTGTAGTGCCTCTCTTGAGGTGGACAGAGGACTTGTGGGGTGAGAAGTAGTTTGATGCGGAAGGAGGACCTCATAATGTAGAAGGCATTAGGGATAGTCCTATATCCAGGTGTGTGGAAATTAAAGTTAGCGATGATTTATAATGATGATTGCCATCTGGGGCTCTCCGGCCTGGAAGCCTCTGGAATACTCACTAAAACCCAACAATGTCTCTTTTAGCTGGGCCACGGGAACACTTTCGCTGTCTTTCGTGACTCAGCTGGCAAACATTTAAAACCTATCCTAACCTAAACTAGACTACTACTTAAAAGTTTTTTTATATTATTAAAGGAACAATAAATACGTTATACAAATTCACTTACCTAGCCAATAAATCTGTACATAGTAATATCGTGTTGTCAGCTTCACGAAATTGTTCCAATATTTTATATCGTTTTTGTTTCATTTTTCCATGTATTGCGTATACCTTCATATCCGGTATAAATAAAGGCAAAACATCCGCCCAATAATCGACACAAGCGCAGGTTGGAAGGAAAAACAATCCTTTCATTGTTCTACGATTCCTTATAAAATTTAACAGGAACAAAAATTTATCTTGAGGTTCAACTATTACATAGAAATTTTCTAATGCTAAAGGAGTGCTTATTGTTGATTTCTCTTTAACACTTATTAAGACAGGGTTCCTTAAACCAGCTCTAACAAGATCTTGTAATTCTTTAGTCTGTGTTGCGGAAAATAATCCCGTCCTCCGTTGTCTTGGTAAATACTGAAGGATTGTTGTGAGTGTAGCACTGAAGCCTAGATCTAATAAACGGTCTGCTTCGTCAAGTACTAAGAACTCCTGAAAGGAATTGATTGTTTTGTACTACTTAATATATATATATATACTTAATATATATAATTAATAATTCATCTTGATTCTTTCTCTATGGATAAGTCAGAACGCTATGTATTCATTTTCCATACATCTCTAGCAGTCAACATAATATCTGAGATCATTGCTTTCTTATGTATACCCGTATGTATACATTAAAAAAAGATTTATCTTAGGTTTCGGAATTTTTAATCACATAGTTGAGAGTTCGAAATCTGCTACAATTACTTTAAAAAACCAAGTCTAGAGAACATAATTGAAGTGATAAAAGAACATAAAAAAACACTCACTAATTCTTTTAACCGACCAGCTAAGTTGAGTTGTTTCCTCTCTGACAATAGGTCCTCTAAGCGACCAGGAGTGCAAACAACCAGCTGTGCACCTTTACTAATTCTCTCCACATCTACATCTATAGATCTACCTCCAACGAGCAGTGCTAGTGTAAAGTGTGATAGCTCTGCTTCTTTTAAAAATAATTCTATAACCTGTAATCAATATCAAATTTTATTCACAAGAAACCATTATAATGATTTGACTATTTTATCTCACTAGCCAATAGAACTCTAAACTATAAATAACCTGAAAAATCTGTGTGGCCAGTTCCCTCGTTGGCGATATAATAACGGAGTAAACGAATTCTTTCCTCAATGGTGATTCTTTTTCCTTCTTAATAAGCATTTCTAGCATTGGAACAACAAAGGCCAGAGTTTTGCCTGAACCAGTGACTGCTTCAGCCACAACATCTTTACACGATAATATAAGAGGAATTACAGCTGCTTGTATCGGAGTCATTGTTTTAAAATCTTGTTGCTGAATGCATCTCAGTACTGGTTTTGATAACGCTGGTGTCACCTTAAACCAATCTTTGTTAACCATTTTTCAGTCGAATAGACTAAGTTTCCAATACTAAGTAAAACGTAAACATTGCACTGCCATGTGCACATTGACAGTTGACATTGACATGCAAATGACACATTCAAGTTTTAAATGTCAAAAGAAAAGTTCACATTCAACACACAATTTTTTTCACCAGCCCTTACTATTTCCATTCATTTTATTATGTTCTTTTAATTGCATGTAGCTTGATAGGTAACATTTGTACTTTACTCAAAGTGTTGCATGTTTACACAATTTTGAATAATTAACATTCATTAAAAGTAAATTAAATCTAATGAACATAGTTTCTTGGAATGTATTACATCTGGTAAATTGTAATTAGCGGTACTCGAATTAGGTCGGTATTAACTGGGTTAAATTGGCAGTATTTAAAGAAAGTAATAAAGATATCTGTTTAGTTAAGCGTTGTAGTTTTAGAACGCTATACATAATTGATCAATATGGCGCATGTTGACATGACAAATTGACAGCTGTGTTTTGCCTTTGTGCGAATGTTACATTTATTGTAATGTTTTTCTTCACATAACGAGCCCACCAAATAGAATATTCAACAATGACTCGACCGTTCGGTAATAGTGACAAACGTTTTTCAATCGATGACGCTTTTGAAGAGGAAACCGATGAAGCCATAAAAGTATACGGTGCGACGGGCGATAGATCTCCACTGCAGAACAAATACAAGAATGGCGGTGACTACATAGCCAGGTATGATTTCGTTCATGCTTTTATTTCATTAAGCTCATACATAAACACCGCACAACAATTTTATCTTTCTCAATACATATTATGTTCATGACCTTTTCATGAGTCATTTTTCCGTAGTGGGGCAAAGGTGTTTGAACTAAACTTGCGAGCCGTTAGAGTTCCAATTCACACCATAATGCTATGTTAAATACATGTTTATATTAACTAGTTGAAAATAGAACATTAAGCTATTAGAATTTCGTAGCATTCTGGTATAATAAGGACTTATCATGTTGACACTGATATGTTAAGATAAGAGGATTTGTAGATAGGAATGTAATGTGAGAAAAACAAACTTAAGAAACAATTGCCTAAACTCTGTAGATTAGCATGTACTACATCATAATGCTTTGTAATTATTCCACTAAATAGGAGAGATGTTCAAGTTTATTTAACATAAGTTTATTTG
Source organism: Papilio gigon (assembly GCA_027563995.1). Lineage (NCBI taxonomy): Eukaryota > Metazoa > Arthropoda > Insecta > Lepidoptera > Papilionidae > Papilio > Papilio gigon. Next base: position 2,918,685 of record JAODUI010000014.1, on the reverse strand, counting down.
ATTCTTAAATTGATCAATAAAATGAAATTGTTGCAAAAAATATTGTTTGAGTAAAGGCATTAAAATTTGCTATTTATTGTTCATAGACATATACAAAATGTACCTATGACTAATAAGCCTGTCACAATTGACTATGGCTTAGTCACTCCTAATAATAAGATAGGCTCTGACTCCACAAGGATGTACAGTGAGTTGACTATGTTCATAGCAGAATAAGAACAAAGCAGCATTTCTGTCTTCACCTCTGGTAAGGGGTGTGTCTAATCTAGAAAAAGTTTTAACAATAGGATTGTTTCTTTTCTCTGCATACATTCTTACCAGTTGTTAATTAAATAATTTTATTAAGTACGTATATCTATAATCTTTGAGCTGTAGGTACATATATCAATAAGAAGCCGGAGTAATGCATCAATTCAATTAAATTGTTGCTTAGGAAATAAATCTTTATCTAATTTGTGCTGTTCAAGGTAACATTGCCATTGCAATGCCAATGCAATATAAACATACAATGCAACATTTTGCATTGTATGTTTATATTTTAAATATAGAAATACAAAGAATGGATATCTAAAAGTAATAATTATGATGTCATACTAATATTTTAAATACAAAAGTTTAGATGCATTGATGTTTGTTAGAAAGTATCTCAAGGATGACTTAGAGATCAAGAAAAATGGCACAGGGATAGATTACTGTCTGTATCAGTTCCTAAGACACTTGTTACATTGTTTTTTCTTTACTATGGATGATGTCATGGACTAAAGCTAGTCTATCAATCTATAAACATAAGCGAATCATAACTTCATTCACGAATCATTTAGAAGTGATAATGAGTTATAGAAATGAAATAAGAAAAAATAATTTGTTTTTTGTTACAGTAAAACTTACAAATGTACAGAGGATACAACATCAAGGGACTCGGACTCATTAATCCACGAATATGTAGAGGCCACTCAGTCTATGTACTGTTGGAACCATCCTAAAGTCCGAGAGAACTGGAAAACGGTCTGTGCGGCTGTCATCCTCCTTTTAGTCGGAGTAGGTCTCCTTGGTATGGGAGCATTTGCTGTTGCCGAACCTGAAAATGGACTCCAAGGTGCAGTATTCTTTGTTGCTGGTATGATCTGCTTTGTACCAGGAGCTTACCATGTAGTTTATATCTGGTTAGCTGCCAGAGGTCAGAGGGGTTACGACTTTTACCATTTGCCGTTGTTCACCTGATTTGCTTATGTTTATCCAGAACAGTGGAGTGTGAATTTCATTTGGTATGATTGTGATTGAACGAAATGCTCTCTAATTATTTCATTTTGCCCTTTTTTTTATAACTTAATGGATCAAAATTTAGTACAACCTTTTTTTTATTTCCTCTGCTCGAAAGTTATTGCATTTAGATGTAATATTCACATTTAAGACTTAAATAAATTGTAAATATTATCTTGAAAAATTATTTAAAGTTGTGAAAAATTAAATTCGTTTACTTAAAATTTTCGTATTGTAATTGAAGTGCCTAGTTACGTAGTGTTAGTCAATAATTTTAGTTTTATTTTAAAACAACACCTATGTACGAAACATCGATTGTAACTATAATAGGACGTTTGATTCTTTGTACATATATAAAGTATTGCACTTAAGGAAATTGTAAAATGGAATAAACTTTTAAACATAGGTATATGACCTATATCGGGAACATAAGTGTGAGGTGAAAAAGTTCAAAAAAGAGCTCAGTGTTGCATCAACGTCAAATTGTATGAAACGGCATTTATAGGTTATATAACTATGATTTTAATAACATAAAATTGTAATGTTTTAAAAACAAATCAAGTCCTATTTTAATTACAAATTAAATGTATTTACCATTTATATAGCTTCGTCAGTTGAATAACATGTCCCCTGACGGATTGTAATATAAATAATTTGTATTAATTCAATATATATTACATACATTAAATATTGGTGCAGCAAGATATTAAAATGTATAAAATGAAAATCAAATATAATTTTACGACAACCCTAGTCCTTTTATCAAAATTGTGAACTTTTAAATTTTAAGATATCATTGTATCAACATATTAATTATAATTTTTGTTGCCACTGATGCTATAATTGTCTTACGGTATTATTTATGTTTTATTATTTTTTTAATTTGAAATATAAAACAATGAACACATCTGCTTGTCAAGTGTTGCTGATGTCTGGACGACTACGATCGGAGTTCCCGCCGCTTTTTCTCCTTTTTAACATTATTCACTTAATTGTAAAAAAACTGTAAATTACTCTATATCTTTTACTATTGAGAATTTAATGGTAAAATTTAGTTTAGTGAAGAACCTATTAAGTTTTATAGACAAGAGTTAATCTATCTGTTTTTTTAAGGTTTTTGTTTTTTAATTTGGCCATTTTGAACAAATTCTTCTTAAAGGACCCAAGGCCTTTATATGTAATGAATTGTGAGTAAAATTCTTAATATAATGCTTAAAATTTTGGAACAATAATAATAAAACATAGTGTAATAATTTATTTAATTAATGAAATACAATGACACTGTTGTTTTCTTTTCAATGTGTATTCCAAATTATATATTGAATTTAATTAGAAGATCTTGTCATAGTTGATTTGCAAGACTGTGTTTTCAAAATAATGAAGTTACCTAATGTTTTTACATGTTTTGAGTGTAACCATCTATTTGGAAATTGTATGATTTGATGGTCATTGTCTTTTTTTAAAAAGAGAGTTGACATTTAAATAATCATAAGTGGCAATTTGTGATTTATTCAGTCCATCATTTCTTGTGTATATTTTGAGATTGTGGAACTGTACTTTTTAATGGCTGGACCGATTCTATTGATTTACATATACTTGAATGTTTTATCAGATTTATATTTGAAATAAAGCCTACCAGATGCCGCTATTATTAAGTTATCATCACCTTTTGTCTGCCCACTGCTGGATATGGCAGTTCCTTGTTCCATACACAAGTTATGATTAGATTTATACAAAATTGATTTCCCCCTTAATAGCAAAATGGCATGTTCCGCTATGTTCTTGAGTACTACAAATTACAGATTAAAGTTTATGTGAGATGGTTGGTCTTTCAAACGAGATACCTTTGTAGATTATAGTCTTTTCTTAAAACAATCTAGTCTAATGTTTGCATCTAGCTGGTTACACTTAAATTGTGTTTAATTTATGTTTTTTTAGACTATTGTGATACAATTAGTGACTGATTTTTGTGGTATCTACATCTTATTGGAAACATGTGTTTTAATCTGATTTCATGCTAAGTAACTATTATTTGTAATGTTGTACATAATAATTTAATAAAACAGTCATCTTCAATTGAATGTTGTTTAACTTTCATCACAATGCCTTATATTAAAACTTTTGTTTATTTACATATTATAATAAAATGTCAATCATGTAGCATCTTCCTTGATATCCTCTTTAATTTGAAATGCTGTAGAAACCTCAATTCACCATTCCAATTCTTTAAAACCTCCACCTGTTGTTGATTCATTAAATCTGGCATTTCCAGACCACATGATTCAAACTCTCCTGTCTCGCGTTCTTTTGTTATTTTAATAATATCTTCTCGACTCGCGTGCTGGCGACTTTTTCTTTGACCAACTGAATTTTTAAGCGCTATTTGTTCCAATTCTTCGTCAAATCGTGACAGATACGAGTTTATTAAATCCAGAGTTTGTTCTTTATTTAAAATGGCACAAGCCGGAGGTACTCTTTCCTTAAACCACATAATTTTTTCACCGATTAAATTGTTTTTTATATGTGTACCAAGTTTGTTATGGTTCTTCTTTTCACTTTTTATCATTTTCTTTGCAAGCGAAATTGTCTTCCTGCTATTTGGATGCTTTAGCTTATCTAAACTCGGCTTTGTTTTCGGCATTTTTAATTTTATTTGATATACAATTTTACCTTAACGATACTAATTTTAAAACTTAACCTATATTGAACAACACGTTTGAAAGTTGACTTAATGACTAATATAGAGATGTGAAAGAATAATCGAGAATGGACACAATCGATCGATATCGATTTTTTTTCGCGATTTTAATACTAAAACAATCTACTTTTTTAGCATTTCTTTATTTGAATATTTGATTTTGTTAATAAATACATAACATAAGTAAAAAGAATTCTAAGTAGTATTGGTTTGGTAATACCACCGAGGACAGGCTGCGGCACAATGCGACATTGCACGACAGAAAGTTGCGCGATAACCGGACTGCTGTGGAATGCTAGCCGTCAAGATGGTGTGGATGGTACTTGGCGGTCTGTCGACTCGTCCAACGACAAAACTCGGCGGTACTAATTCTAAGCAATTCTTCTGAACACTCTCTATGGTAAATTCGGTAAAAGGTGCAACGTCCCTCCGGAAGCCGTTTCAGTTTATGTTTAATTAAGAAAACCATGGCAAATAACATATTTAAGGTGTTTACTTTGAACTTAATTAGAAGATTAGACAAAAACCATTAAATATAATTTTATGAATAACGTCGTTTTAATAAATTTGTAACATTAATAAAAAAGATTTTTTTTATTAATAGAGTTTTCGTAGTAAAAAAAAAACAATCGATTATTTTAAAAATCGATTTTTAGTATAGATGTCAATTCCGAATTTGACAGTGACAGTGTTTTTGTTTACCGTCTAGTGATATTAGAAATTAAGGCAAAAGTAAATGATTACTTGAATTTAATTAAAAATTTGCCTTTAGATAGTTAACATGGTTTGAATTAGGTGGCTATTAAATATTTTTCCACTTACGAATTATCGAAATGTCGGAGCCGGATATAGTTGAGGATTTTTTCGGTGTTTACTTATTATATTGTATAAATCCAAAATATAAAGGAAGGACATATATTGGGTACACAAGAGATCCAAATAGAAGAATTAAACAACATAACAGAGGGACATGGGCTGGTGGAGCCTATCGGACTAGTAATAAAGGACCATGGTTAGTAATTTCTCCCGCGCTTTTAATACGGTAAAGGTTTTATTGCCAAATTGATTGGGCATTTTATATTTTTATCATATTATTGTTTACAATCATACTATGTATTTTTACATGATTTTATTATCTTACATGTATTAAAAGTTAGAGTTTGGGAATTGTTATTTTAATATTATGTTAACTATATATTTTTTTAATTACCTGAATTGGGACAATGTTATTAAGCTATGATCATTGTCTTATGTTGTTCAGTTTCTTCATGTGAAATCTTATTGTCTTCTGATATGATTATAAATGGTCTTGTGACCTAGCTAACAGTGAATCTGTATTTTAATTTACTGTTACAGTAAGAATTTTGAATTTCAAGATGTTCTTTATTAAAAACATAATATTTTGTAGTTGTTTGTAGTTTTTTGATTTAAATAATTGCTCTTCTCCTCTTTAAATATAAGTTACAATTATTTTGTAATCTTGTTATAATTGTGATGTATTGTACAAATTAAAGTTGATTTGTCAGGAAAGGAGATGTAAATGAAGGGTAGGGAAGAGATACTTTGGATGTACAAAAACATTATTCCTCACTTCTATATAAAGCATCGACAATTAATCGGCGGGCACTTTGCTATTTTAATGAAATCATATTGTCACATGTTTATTTGCCACTGTGTTGTTTTTCGTTTAAATTATCTCGAACCGTCTGCCATTTAAGAGTTTTTTCCATCGCATGGCAACCATTTAACAACCTTCCAGGGTTGCCATGCTACACAACTTTATATTACGTAAAAACTAATTTACAATAAAACCGATGTGAATAGTTTTGAATTTGAGTATATACTAACCCACAGTTAAGTGGGGCAAAGTATGAAAGTGGGTATTCTTAAATTTTGGGGTCATTCATTCGTTTTCGCGACAACACTGACTGCATTATAATTGGGCAATTTTAGTTCAAGATGCGACAATGACGATTGTTTTTTTTTTTATATACTAAAAGGGGGCAAACGAGCCTCGGATCGCCAAAAATTATTTGATTGTGTGGTGACATTTTTTAAAATATAAATTATTCCAGGAAGATGGCGATGATCGTACATGGATTCCCGAATAATATATCGGCATTGAGAGTTAGTAAGTTTTATAGGATCATTTGAAATTAAATTAAGTTTTTCTATTTATAATTTAATTATGTACGATATAATAGTTGTATAATATTTTAGTTTGAATGGGCGTGGCAAAATCCTAATAAGACAACTCGACTGCAGTATTTAAATTTAAGAAAAATCCCAAGAAAAGAAACCGATTTTAAATTTAAGATCCGAGTACTGTCTGAGATGCTCCGGGTGGGACCGTGGCATCGACTGCCTTTAGTAGTCAGATGGCTCGAGCAAGATTTTTACGAAGAATTTCCTGTACGTACGAACATATTTCATATACATACATACATACAGACTTAATACATACATACCTACGGTTGGAGACCGGGAGTGGGGCGTCTTCGCTCCAGGTGACTGACGACATAGTGCGAACTGCGGGAAGTCGTTGGATGCGGAAGGCGAAGGACCGCATACTGTGGAAGGCATTAGGAAAGGCATATGTCCAGCAGTGGACAGACAAGGGCTGATGATAAATGAATAAAATAAAATAAAAACTCTTTATTTCACAAAACTTTTTTCAAATTTTCGCTGGGGCCCTGTGGTAGGTGGTAGATGATGATGATGCAGACTTAATAAACAATTACATACATCATCATCATTATGATCAGCCTTGATTTACCCACTGCCGGACTTAGGTCCTCCTTCCGCGTGCAACGACTTCCCACCGCACTAAGTCGTCGGCCCACCTGGAGGCTGGACGCCTTAGACTCCTTGTCCTCAACACTCCCGACAGTAGTACTCGAAGCCTACCCCGTATTTGGGGTGACTAGGTCATAGTCGACGACGCTGGCCCAGTACGGGTTGGCTTCACACATTACTTTGAATTTCTTCGTCGATATGGGCAGTCATCACGATGTTTTCCTTCATCATAGTATCGGATGACTATACATATGAAATTCGATGATAAAAAAAGAATTGACATCGTGACAGGTATCGAACCTAAACGTTTAGACTACAATCTGTTCCGGTCAGATACTAAACGACTGCGTCACCGACATTCTAACAAAGTTAATGAGTTGCAAATAAATTATAAAGAGAAATACTGAAGAATTTTGAAATTCCCTCAGACCAGTATTTTCATATTCGTGGTTAGACTATATTTTTATTTCAATTCTAGCCGGATAAAAAACCACCATCGCACATGGTATTAACAAACGGTCCAGTTCGAGCTAAACTATTGAAAAAACCAAAAGAAAATATAGCAACACTAAATAACGTCAAATGTTCGCTCTGTTCACTCAATTTGAATTCAAACAAACTTACATGCTTGAATGTAAACTGCGAACTGGTAACACACATAACTTGTTTGGCGGACGTGTTTTTACCGAGCGGGGAATTTGTACCGATTGAGGGCGACTGTCCCTTTTGCGGTATTAATATGAAATGGGGTGATTTGATAAGGAAAATGAATGGTTGCTCTCAAGGCAATTTACAAAATGACTTTGACGAAAGCGAAGATGGAGACGATGTTATATGTACTCAAGATGACTTCGTCAACACAGAATCTTGGTTACTTAATAAACATTTATAACAAAGTACAAGCTATTTAATAAGTTTTTTTTTTAATTTCCAATCCTAATGATACAGGCCTGTGTTACTTTGTCTTTGCACGAAATAATAGTCTAGAGAAGAGCAATAGAGGTGAACGATTGTAGTCAATGTAATTTTTTACATAAGAGAACTCGGGACCGAAAAACAGTTAAATGTTTTCAAATACGATGCCGACTCGATTTCATCTACGCTGGACAGTACCAGCACCTCAAAACTATGACCTAGCATCTAACAGTATGTTCCTTGCGTAAACATATGTTCCGAGATGCTAAGATATGTGAAATCCTTTATAAGCCCGTTGGCGAGCCCCCTAGAGTGCAGCCGCGCATCGCACTTCTTGCTCAGGTTTTTTTTTTATTTTTTTTTATTTTAATTGTCAGCCTAGTGATCCTCTGACATATTGAGGTCGGAGTCCTTAATTGCGGCTTTTTAATTTATACCAGAGGTAATTTTGTATAGGTGGTGGTTACATAATAATGGTGTCAAAAGTGTGTCATCACTGGGGGCGGCTTCTCCCTGTTTATGCAAGCATACATACAGATAAGCCAGCCCGGGGCTGTGCCTGTTCCATGCCACACTGTTGACACCACTATTGATATACTTGCCAAAATTTGGTTTCTTTTTACAGGTTCCTTGCTCAGGTTAATCCAGTCCTGAGTAATGTATTCCAGTGTAGACAGAGTAATAATTTTCTCTTAGTGTTTCCTAACATGTTTTTACCCAGGTAATATCTGCTACGAATGAAATATAAATATTTAACGGAATCTTTCAATGCTAAATTATGCACTTTCCTATGTATAGTAGATAAAAAAAAACTAATCGGCCGGCAATCTAGTAAATCTTAAAAAAAAAAGAATGAAAGAAACGAAGGTAAATTAAATTGCATGTACAAAATATACAATTTATTTACATTAATAAGTAGATATCTATAGTAATAAATAAGTATTTGACTAACAGGTACATTATTAGAATAAATTAAAAAAATATATGACAATTATATAAACTAAATTAATCTTATAATTACTTTGAATATAAATAATATTTATATAATTTAATTAACCATGTATAAATGCATTGTTATTTGGTATACAGTAAAAATATTAAAAACAAATTTTGACACTAACACCCACGGACTCTATTCACAACCATGTAAGTATCGAAGGACTAAATGATCAGTTCCAATAAAACACTTTCTAGTAATCATCGAATATGCTCTCTTCATCGTCGTCACCGAATATATCATCATCATCATCAGCTCCCGGAGGAACGAACGCACCGTTAAGTATTTCACCTACAGGTTCATGAAAACCCAACACTTTAGCGAAACCGTAAACCAACCTCATCACAACCAACCTCGTGAAATCAACCGGCGTGGTTTCCTTCCTCTGCAGCACCATCTGTTTCTCCGACGGATAATCCATTTTCTTCTTTTTCATTTCACACAATGAAACCAACAAGCAAATAGTTATTAATATAACGTGTTTAGCCGCCATTTTTGTTTTATTTTCCCGCCAATTTGTACGTCAGATGCGTTCGTGATGTGTTTACTGCATTCTTTGTTGAACGTGTTTCGAGGCGAGCTAACGGCGTTTTCCGCGTGCGGCCGACGCTTTCGAGTGCAGACGACCGTGTGGTGCTGCGACTGGCAGTGTGTCGTGCCAATAAGTATGGATAACGGTTGCACGACGCGTCGTCAGCATAAAATGTTTATTACAATTAGCTGCGTGAAAATGTGCGAGACATTTACGGGAGCTCAGGAATCTCGAAGCGATTAACTTTCACTATTAATATCGATAAGGAGGGATATGTCATTTAGTAGTTGGATTATAAAATCGCATTTTAATGCTGGCTGCAATACGCTTTGTCGAGATTTGAAAAAAAAAAGTTTTTGAATTTGGACAAAAATCCTTACTCGGTATGATGTATGTTAAAAAAAGATAGCATTTTTAGGAAAAAAGTATTTGACACAGATCTACGAAGGTCCAAATAATAAAAAAAAGCGTTACTGTCCCAGTCGAATATCTGTGTCAATGAAAGACTTTAAATACTTGTGAAAATAGCAGTTGACATTATCTATTCATAAGACTGGCTGGTTCTGCGAGGTTAGTACCGACTTTTTGTTTATAATTTTGTTATTAAAAGTGTACCCTGCATTTCTAAATTCAAAATATGATTATTCTGGTCATCGTCCGCAGGGAATTAAAAAAAAAATCTAACCTAAACCCTAATATAGACTAGGTGATTATTATAATCTTATTTGGATATAAACAATATGTGATAACAAAGTTCCATAGATTAAAACTTTCGCATTTACAACATAAGTAAGTTTGTCATAAAATTGAACGCAATTTAAAGAGACCAAAATGAATACTTCATCACTTGCATTGAAATTACTTATTATAATCAATAAATGACACCTTCAAATGGCATCTCTTTTCTATTCAATGTTTATTGATTCCGAACTGGACGGGCTCCGGAGAAAGTATTATGTGGACCAATAGGCCAGTTCTGTCGACCATTTGTAGCTTTTTGAATATATTTCTTACCATGCGTCATTTATGTGACACCTCTACTATATTGCTATCCCACTCTTTCTTTTTGTAAGAAATAAAGATAGCAATAGTGTCCTTATACAAGTGTCATGACATAATTATGTTTGTACTCATGCACGATAATTAGTAACATTATTTTGATGACGTCAGAAGTACGCGTGTACAGTATATAATAAAAGAGTTTGTATCGAAGTATTTTCTTAAAATAAACATCATCGGTTTAGCTTCCTTGCCCTTCATAAAAATTAAGAAAAGCGCCTAGTTTTTATAAATAGCAAATTTTCATAAATGTAAAATTAGAATTAATATTATTTTTGCTTAAGTGAATTTATTGAAAGTATTTCTTTAGGGTAGGATACATTTCAATTTACACTAACAGTCTTCCAGAGAACTACTCTGAGTGTAGTATTTGGTTTGCATTTTAACGAATATATTGCTGTTCTTTTACCTTTAATTATGAAACAATTAAGACGCAATTAATTTAAATTTTACTTGACTGACATAAATTAGATTTAGAATTAGAATTAGATTATAGGTTATATACGTAATCAATATGATTGTGTTGTAAGGAAACCATCTTTAGTATCTCTATTAAATCTTTAACAACCTGTATAAACTGGTTTGAACAACATTAAATACATAAATTGCCTCGTTAATTTTTTAAACGACGACCAATTGTCTTAAAATTACGTTTTTTTTTAAAACTTCTTATGTGATTTTAATTATATCAATGCTTGGATGAGTATGAAGTATTTAAACGTGCACTGTGGTTGACTCAGGGTTATGGTTCGTGATGAGTGAACGCGAAGGATTTCCGCGGTGAATAAAAAAAATACGGATGTCTTTGACGTGAATCGTGTCTATGCTATAAGCAAAAATTTTTATTGTCTATTCGCATAGATTGTGCACAGGTTAAAAAACAAAAACAAAAACATACGAAATGAAACCAAGCCGGTAGAGATTTACAAGCAATTAGTAAACATGGGCACAGACACAAATATCGAAGACGATAAGTGTGCCAAGACCGTGTGCCATAGTAATGCATTGTTTTTTTTTTCTAAAAAAGAAGAAAGGAAAGAAGGACAAAACACTAAAGAGTCGTATTTTAAAGATGGAACACCAAAAACGAACGTGACTATGTTTGTCTATGATTAATAGACAAGACCAGCGACCTTTACGGGGTTTTAACAATTATCGACTAGTACAAGTGGTATTTCGAAGCCGATGTGACATGTAGTTCAAGAAGAAATATTTACATCTATTCCTAAAGGCCAGTATCTGAAGTTTCTAGAATGAAAACGTTCATGGCAGTCAAGACTAATGTTAGCTTTTTTTTTTAATGAAAATTTTACTAATTGAAGTTGTCTGTATCTAATACCATTAAATTTGAATATGATTTTTTTTAAATTGATGAATAAAACAGTTTCGAAATAGAAACTTTTCGACACGTTTGGAATTTCGAAGGCCGTTAAAAAGTTATTTTTTTTTTAAATATAGAAGAGGATAAAATCGACTTATGCAATGCACAAGGTTGTTTCGCAATGCATATACAAATGGTAAACACAAGGTTTTCTGTTCACTTGTGCATTTTTGAATAAATGATACTAGTCATATAAAAATGTATGTCATCGGACAATTTTTAAATATTTAAAATTGTTTTGACAAAGGCTGAAATTAACGGATTGAAAAAATTATAGGTGACTTCCATTCTTAAACCAATTTCTTAACAGTTTCGTTATCTGGACACATTTATAGAAACCCTGCGAATGCTAAAATCTGATTGTATTTACGTTGATACAATTTAACGTGAGTTAATTTTATTTCAAAACCAAACATAAACATTGAAGAAAGAAGAGTCAAGGTCTCGTATATCTCTTAACATTTAATTTATTTAGAGAAACCTTGTACGAATTAATTTCCTATGTGAAAGTAATAATGTTATTTTAATTACATTCATATAAAATAACCAACAAGCTATTTGCAGATGTGAACTGTCGCCAGCTCAATGTCCCCACTAAGTTACTCACAGCCTACTCAATCTGACTGAGGGTGACGTGACTATTGTTTACATATATGACCAAAGTCTATAGACCATGGTCAATGCTAGCCCATTCTGGTTGTTCCGGTACATTCTTTGTAAATCCTGGAACCTTTCATAGTTGCATTTGAGTGTTATCACCCGTGTTAGTAAGTTAAATCCTTGATAAACCTTCTCCCCAATAGGCAGGGTATCTTTCGAAGATTTCCCCATCGTCAAAAAAACTTTATTCTAGTCGGTCGACTTCATACTTTTAATTACTTAATAGATTTTTGCAGGTCGCACGATGTTTTTTTTTCACCCTAAAAATGTCCGATAAATTTACATATGTATTCGAAAATCGACACATTGACCATACTATATAGATTAATTAACATATTAAAATAAATTACGGATTTATGATGTAGTTGTTGGGAAGCGTTGTTGCTCTATGACTAGCCTTACAGTGAAAGTACAATGACCTATTGGAAACAGGTGTAAATCAGGTTTTTGTATGTTGCGTTTAGTTAGACATTAATGTTATGGCTGCCATTCTCACTAACATTATAAATGGTTCGCATGCTTCTCAGAAGGTAGCCAGAATTACTCGGTCTCGATGAAATTTAGCAAAGATGTAGAAAATTGGTAGAACACATAGATTATTATTTTTTGGTAAATTCTTCCGAACGAAGTCTCTTGTTATTGTTAGTTTTCAATAAAGAACAGAATAGTGGCGTGAACAAACGATGACCAATCATAACTGAACCTTTGACTTTTACGCAACGACGAAAAAAACGACCTTGATCCTTATTGGCCGATGAAAAGAGCGACATCTAGTGACTTTAACATGAATTTAAACCGAAGCAATTGATAAAACCGTAACCTGATTATTCACTCGTACTCTAGTTATTTGAATCAAACTCATAAAGGTGACAACCCTAGGGTACCTTTCTTAAGTATTTATAATGGTTTAAAATCATTTAAAGTTGTTACTTTTTATAGTCAATTTAGCGAGCGGTTCACACGTGTTAGTTGAGCTCATATTTTTTTTTTAAATGTTCCCTTGGGCAAAGACACCTCAATTATACAGTCTGGTAAAACCCATTATGCCAAACAGATAAACATGTCTAGAATTTTATAATGTCAATAAGTCTAACAAATAGACGTATAGGTGCATGCGAAGAGGTCAATAAATTAAAAATAAAAGAATATTTCTTTTAAAACTAAAATGAATTTATTATAAAAGTATTAATATAGGCAATTTGGAATGTTTGCTAAAAGTAAATTTCGAATTTCGGAAAACGAATAAAATGTTTAAGGTTTTTTTCTCGGTGGTCGTAAATTTTCAGCCAGTTTTAAAGTGTATTGATGATTTATTTTTATTTTTATTCGGGAATTGGTCACATCAAAAAATTATAGGTATTATTTGAAAGCGATCTTTTCTAGCGAAAAATGATAACACATTATTTTTGTTTTCCTTAATTTAGGTTTGAAAACAAAACCAATACAAAAAGACTGTCCTCTAAACGTTGTAATGAAGACATTTCGTTGTGATTTTTCCTTAAAGCAAAATTGTTAAGACACCTTGAATCCGTTCTTACTTTTTGTCAAAAGACTGATACTGGCATAAACAACACAGAACTTCCAGCCAAAAATAAAATAAAAAAAGATTAGGACCTTATGTTATCTGTATCATTTGGCAACGTTTATTTTTTTTAATCGTTTATTTAAAACCAGTACGTTAACATTAGTGATGCAGGTGTTACTTTTTTCTCATATATGTGAGCTTGTTCTGAGACTGCGGCCAGTGGTGTTGTAACTCTGAAATAGACAACATGTATCTCGCGTTCGCACTCTTGTCTTTGATTTATGTGAGTTACAATTTATAATCTACATTTTGTGTCGGACAGTAATGTGATTTTAATTATGGTTTCAATATAAGAAAAATGTATAAAGCTGTTCTTATAATTACGCATAATTTATTAGTATTTTTGTCGTGATGTTTTGTTCATTATAAATCTAATTGCACTATTTTTTTATTTCTTTTAAATTTAATTAATGGCCTATATTAAAAATAAAATAGTTATTAAAAGTAAATTAAAGGATTTAGCTAAAACTATTTCAAAAATAGCAGTATAATTCGAAGTAAGATTAGATATTACAATTTAAAAATATTGCCAATAAAATTTATTTCATTTTTAAAATAATAAATTAGTGATAGCTAATGTTAAAAAAATAATAAATAAACTTCAATTACATTAATTAGAAATATTAAAAACAAACTGTTTGTTTATACAATTTCCGTGGCTACTATGTTTTAAAAGCCTTGAATCATTTTCGAGGTTAGGAAAAAAAATCAAGTACCCAAATTAAAAATAATGTATTCTAAATTGCAAATGTATTGTGTCGCATCATTCAGTACTAAAGCGGTTTAACTTCGCAAAGCTTTTATTTATCAAGGTTATTTTGTACAAGAAATAATGGATTGACCGATATTTTTTTCCTTGGAAGTTATCGGAATTATTTTTGTCTTTTGTTTCATTGAGTATTTTTGTTATAAAACTAACTGACCCCGCGAACTCTGTTTCGCCTTAAAGGCAATAAATATACAGAAAAAAACGTTGTTATAGGAAATGGAAAAGGGCTATTTTTAAGGTTCCCACGGGAGTTTATCTAATTTTTCTCACCTTTTAAACCTTCCCTAGACCATCACGAATAATCCAAGACCAGGATAAGTTAAATCCGTTCAGCCGTTCTCGAGTTTTAGCGAGACTAACGAACAGCAATTTATTTTTATATATATAGATAGATTAACCGACTTCAAACGGGAGGAGGTTTCATTGGACTTAGTCATTAGATTGATTCTTCTGATGATATCGAATCACGACATCTATCGGTAGTAGGTAATCAACAATGTTACTATACTTACTCCGCTGGCGCAGCGACCCGAGTGGGTCTTGGCCTCCGAGACAATGTTACTATAGAGGTTTGAAATTTTGCGGAAAAAAATGATATTGAAAATTAATAAAATCTTTTGTTTTAACTAACTGTTAAAATTATAACCTGCTGTAGATTGTCAGTTTTAACTGAACAATCTGTAAATTTACCTTTGTAGACAAAAGTTCATATCATTTAAATTGTAAAGTTCTCATTTTTAACAGTTTCGACTGTTCAGTTAAAATTGAATTTAGTAAAGCTGTAAAGGGTAGGCCTCGCGCTAGATGGACCGATGATCTGATCAAGTTTGCGGGAGTATCCTGGATGAGGGCGGCCGGGGACCGGTTGTCCTGGCGATTTTTGGGGCAGGCGTACGCCCAGCAGTGGGTGATGTGTGCTGATATGATGATGATGAAGAAAGAAAATCAAATAAACAATTGCGAGTCGAACTGTAAAATTAATGAAGCAAATTGAAGCCCTATTAAAACTTACAAAGTCAACTTAAAGATTAACTGATTGAACTTTGTCAAGGCGTCACATTTAGATGTCGTAACGAAAAGTTGATATTTAAAATGTCGTAATAATATCGTATGTGAACGTATAAAGCGTTGCAACACCAAAGTTATGTCGTCTTAAATGGAACCAGGGACACGCCCGTTCCTGGGGATAATAGCATACTTTTTTCTATCGTAATAATCATTCTACTATGTTACCGATTGATTGCAAAATTTCGTCAATTGGTTACTTGTCCGATTGTGAAAATATGATAGTTATTTTTTTATTATAACATAAAATTTAATACTTACATTTTCATCTTACTTATAAACTGATAATAATAACACGTTAGATAATCAATGATTAGGTTTTTTTCATAATTTCAAATATGAAGAGATTTTCAATTAACTGTTTATTTGATGTTACAGAACTTCGCGCCTTGTGTCCTAATTTTTTTTGGAATAAAATTAATTTTCAAAATGATCAGCTTTTCTATTTAGGAAGTGGTTCGATATAATTAAGGTTGTCATCAGGTTAACGATCGATTGATTTCTTCATAGATTCAAAACTCGTAATTAAGTGAATAGTGAATTAAAAAAAAAGTTAGTAATGATTGCACGTGGCCTGTATACGGGGAAAACCTGTGCCTGTAGACAATTAAATTGGAATTACTTTTTTTTTCATCGAATAGATAAAGATCGCATATGCGTACTGGCAGCTTAGCAACTTGTAATGCGTGATGATTTTATTAATGTTGTAAATGCGAAAGGAATTTCAAATTCACATAAATTATGTTCTTTTTTCAAATTATTTTCCCTAACAGACATAAAAATACGTATTTTCTAGAATCATTTAATTCAGTCTATGCTTCTCAGAGAATTGCAAATGCGAATACCGTTATTGCAGATGGCGGCAGCGTCGCGGGCGCCGTGCGTGGAATTAAACGATGGAAATCTGATGCCGATCGTTGCCCTGGGGACCGGTAGGGGCACCGCCAAGGAGGTAACTACTACACTAATATACAAATATTATGGCAGCTCGCGAGACTGCGTTAATTAACGAATAAACATTGAAACGAGATAATATAGGAAGGGGGAGATAAACAGAAAAAGGGAGAGTGAGTAGAGATCGATTAAGTAAAGAGAAACGGAGGCGGGTAAGAACTCTGTCCTCTGTTGTCTCCACTAGCAGTGAATTCACATTGCTAAGAGTTGATCGCAGCTGACTCCCGCTGTCACAAATTCTGAATCTTTTAATACAGAACCATTACACATCAAGATGCATACAAATTTACATACGTACACTTTTTGATAATTTATGTATTCTTTTGTTATCTAAGTTGATCGTATTTTATAATGTTTATTTACCTTCTTAATTAAGGCTAATTTTAAAAACATGGAAGAGCGATGCTTCCAACCACAAGTGCCTATTGTAACTTAAATGATTGCCCCAAAAACTGATCAAGTATTGTCATTCTGTTAGATCAATATATCATTTATCAATTTCATACTTTTTGTTTATAATTGTTTTAATGGAAAATTACAATCTTCGATAACTTATGCACAACAATATACTTGTACATAACGTCATGGTTCATGACTAAGGGAACATGTTTATTATGTATATAGTGATGTGTGCGCGTGTTTTAAATGTTTTATGGAGTAAATAAAGCGCCTATAGCTCAACGATTAACGCTTATCGTGGACAATAACCTTTTTTTTTTAACGTTGGGAAATGCATTTACGCATCTCCCCCGTTGCCGGGGGAGTACGTGGGGCTCGCTGACCGAAGAGCGGGATAAGAAAAGATGTTACAAGATTATTCACGGTTGGCTCATCCTATCTTCTCTTATGTTGCTGTTTTTAT
>JAODUI010000014.1:2888979-2901052 GCA_027563995.1 Papilio gigon | reverse complement strand
TTATACTTTTCATTATCTTCAACCTTGACGTTGGCGAAATCATCGAAAAACGATGGAGCCCATTGCCTCATAAAAAAAGAAGAAGAAGAAGAATCAAATACAGCAAACAAGGAAGCTGCGCTGCCCGCGTCGGCCTAATATCGTATTCGTAGCCGCTCCACATTCGTCGTCACACAACTTGGTCTATTTGTCGCTGTTATTTTTCATTTTCTTAATTAGACCATCTTCGTATTCAATAAACCGGTCGCGTTGATATTTACAAGATCGAGTTTTTTATGTTCAGCGACCAGTTTTTGGATTTATAATATTTTATGATACCGGATGTGGGCGCTCGTACATTTGTGGGTACATGGCCAGCGTCGTGTCGGTCGCGACTTCATCCGCCTCATATTACAATATAACTAACTCTATCTATATTATATCTGAAGTGAAGACTTATTGGACAATGTCTTGGATTGATGTCGACAATAGTTTATCTACTTCAACTCTAAAAACATAAAAGCGAATGCCTATATCGCTTAAAAAGATTCTGAGTCGTAAATCTTAATTTAGTGGATAATTTACGGTCGGCGGTGCTAAATCGAATAACGTTCGGTTTCATGTTGACCTTTAAAAATCAGGTTGAACTAAATAGAGCGAAACAGCCACCGCCTACAGCAACATAAGGCGCTCGTTCGGCCCTACGTACACCAACAGCTCGCATCTTCCATTTCACTGTATAAAACCGACACCAACTCGAGCCGTCAACGATCGAGCTCTTACCAATAGATCGATTCCTGCCGGCGAATTCCGTTCGTGTAATTCATCTGCACTTGTTTTAGTATACTTCTTGTCCTAGAGCGTCCATTATCATCTTTCTCTACATCTCTGGATCCCCTCAGCTGCCCTGGAGTTTCTTGGTAACAAAATACAAGTAAGATGGTGTATTGTGTATTGAAAGTTAATTTATACGAAATACTAATTTTAAACAAAGGTTCTAAGAGCCATGATTTTAGGAAACACTAGCAGTGCGAACTCGCGAGCGGCGCGCCGCGTGATGGAAGTGCCCCATTCTCCTGTCGAAATATCCAATAGATGTTTCATTGAAAAGTCACGGGAATGCGACGCCTGCTGATATCGTTCAGTTTATTGTTATTTCCCAATGATCGCACATTATAACACGGCGATCAGACGAGCGATTTCGTTGCGCTTTCCGCGCCTCGGTCGGCGCTGTTTCCGGTTTTTACATATTATTGTTATTAGTGGGTAAGTTTGTTGTTTTTTTTTTTTAAGAACAGGTTTGCGTTGTGACCGAGGAGAAAGCGCGGGTCTTGCCACTATTTGTATCGCAACAAGATCTCGAGCAATGGAAACTCAGTATACACGGTAGGCACACACGATTCACACAAAATAAATAACTTATTAGTATATATTAATCACAAAGCATGTTTCGTGTCGGACAGCTTTCTCGATAACCGTAAAATTAAGTCGTTAGAGAAATTTTCACGAACACGTTTACCGACGGAGAAATTAAAATACATATTACCGTTTAAGCGTAAACGTCATTAGCGCCATCTGTCGCTAAATAGCCCATAGAACATGTCATTTTTGGCGATAGATGGCATGATTATAATACTTGTCACTGTGTGTCCGCCTGCTACACACACACACATACACATGTTGCAGTCTCCTCACCGCAGAGACAAGTCGCTGTTGGACAACGCAGGTGAGGATTGTCGGCGTCAGGGCCACAGCCAGGGTAGCGTCTGCTTAGCGGTATTCTTTGATGAGAACCAGTAACGAGTTTTGGCAGCAGTTTGTCCAAATGTAAGACATATATGTGCCCACCTCGCACCTTTACTTGTGTCGGTGCGTGTGCGCGGGGATTCAATTTTTATTTATTCGCGGAACGGCGCAACTTTCTAACTAGCGCGCGTCAATTCCGTCCACAACTTTCTTTTTGATATAAATGTTTATTGGTTGTTTTAAAAGCGAACACAAATGAAATGATAAAACGTAACAAAACTAAGATGACCGTAGGGCGCAGCGCCGGGGCACCGCCCCCGCCGCACTAAGTGTAGTAGGACAGCTACACTATCATCGTAATTTACCACTTTACTTAAATAGCTTAGGACGAATTTCTTTTCATTTTTTTAATGTAGTGAGTTTTTATGATAATATAATGAGGAACACTGTGCGCAGAGATCGGCCGAGCGCTTTCTATAATGATTTACCTGACCTAATTACAAACCCAATTGACACCACCGCAATAATTAGAGTTGCCACAGCTGACTCATTTGTATATATGTTATCAATGACACTCGACTGCATGTCAGTCGCCGAGAGCACTGTCTGTTTACAAAACAAACTTAATGAGTTTACCAGTTGTCTTTTATTTCCGTTTGAACATGTTTAGTCGTTAGTTGACTTATTCCAATTGAACTCATTTTGTACGGAAACAAAGTAACACTTCTACTATCAGAGATAAAGGATATATTAATGTCCGGTATTCATTGTTAAATGCCTCCAGAAGTGTCGGTAATAATATTTACATTGCATCTTTTTTTGCTTATATCAATCTTTGCTTTGTTTTGGTTCCGGAAGTGTCGCTTCTGGCGCAAGGGCGCGGAGACTCGGTGCGGTGGCGGGGGCTGGTCCTTGCGCAGAGCGACGCGGCCGGAATATGTTTCCTAGTCGATGTCATGACAGCCCCGGCCGGAACGATTGCAATGCACGCCTGGCCCTCGCATCGCCCGCGCCTCGACAAAGCGATCCAAGACTACTCAACAGTTCATTTTTTTTGTCGATAAATATGCTTCCATCGAACTTGTCAGCAACTAGACTAGACAATATGGTGGTAGGTAAACAACAAAGGTCTGTCTCAATGCGGCGTCCGCTACACCAGCATCCTCTACATTACATCTGTTTAAATGACTTGAAACTTCCGCCCGAAATGTCCATCGAAACTTTTAATACAAGTCATTTGTCTATTTTACGTAACCTAGGGCATTAGTTTTTTTTTTAATTAAATTGCCCTTCTTTACTTGTAGTGTCGACAGGAAAATAAGATAGTTAAATCTTTCCGCATTAAATCTTTCAACAGCATCCTTTATGAACTCTACCTTCTCCTAAGACACTAGTTTCGTCTCAGCTCGCGATTTGAAAGAATAGGAAATTGTCAATGAAATAGCTGGTACATGCCATCCTTCATTTAAGAGTCAAAGGATGACATCTAAATACAAAACGCAATAGTTTGAATAAACTGACTAGATGACAATTAATGTTTTGTTTTTTTTTTGTCGCTGTACTGTCAGTTCAGCTCTGCTCTGTTAGCGCAGCGATGCCGCTTCTAACAAGTTTCAGCAAGCAGCACCGGCTCTATTTCAAACAAGGGGAAAGGGAAAGCATTAGCGGGT
Organism: Papilio gigon; assembly: GCA_027563995.1. Taxonomy (NCBI): domain Eukaryota; kingdom Metazoa; phylum Arthropoda; class Insecta; order Lepidoptera; family Papilionidae; genus Papilio; species Papilio gigon. The sequence continues at coordinate 2,897,657 of JAODUI010000014.1, read as the reverse complement.
CGACTTACCTTCATTTTTGAATACGAGCCGATGGCCTCCGAATGCTCTATACTCGTGAGTCACACGGGCGGACGACCGCCGGCCATCAACAACGGTCACAAAACATAAACTTTCAACTGCGAGGGGACGTCGTGCCACAAGCAGTTGTTTTGATACAACATATGGCCGTTAGTGTTCACTCGGCGGCTGCGCGTCGCTAACTATAGCGGGAGAGGTGGTAACGTTCAGTCACACAGGCGAGGCAGCGGCGCGAGCGGCGGCGCCACGCGGGGGATGTCGGCCAGCGGCGCTCGACTCGCGACTGCGGCGCGCGGCTCGAGTGAGGACCTTGCCCCGCGTGGGGCGCACAACAAACTTTCTCAAATAACGTGTGCTCGCCAAATTTTGTTGCGGTTGTGGAACAATGACAGCGAGCGCAATTGATCACAATCAACCGCGATTCAGGGATGTAACAGAAGAGTTACATCACAATGGTAACTGAATGTTTCATACTTGGATTATCAGAACCGGAATGGGAATCAAAACCAAAATCGCAAGTGGAGATGAAAGTATAAAGGGCATATGTAATAAAGATTAAATGGAGCTATATGCTCCAGGAGGAAAAAAAAAGAAGAAGGAGACGGAGATGGAGAAGGAGAGGGAGAAGGAGAAGAAGAACAAATCGCGATTTTAATATTAAAAATAATCGACTTTTTTCGCTACATCTCTACTAAATGCGACAGTACAAATCAAAGCAACTTGAACCAAATTTGAACCAATTTGAACATACAGAGTTATTGTCTTTGTTTGAACCATAAGACTAAATGTCAGATTCTTAGTGTTATAGCATTTCTTGAAAAAGAGATGGTTTTAATTTTTTTTAATTCCTATTAACACCATTCAATTCACCAATTTTCAATTAAAAGATTACCCCAGTTTATTAACAAGAACTTCTTAAACAGGATGCTTTAAGAGTTTTTAAACTGTATCCTAAACGTTAAGCCTGACAGTGACAGCCTCGGCAGAACTATAACTTGTCAAGTTAAAAATTCTTGTTTTGCTTAGTAAATTGAGTATACAAGTTAATTATAGTCGTAAGTATTAAAATAATTCCTAAAAATGATAAGCCGACCTAAGCGAGGTGAAACCGAAGATGACTTATTAAAAATGCAGGAAGAGTTTTTGAAGGAAAAAAAACAAAATACAAGTTATCAACCGGCTGCACAAGTAGTTAATTTACGTCGCACAGAACATCAAACTACTAAAAGAACTAGTGATAATGAATCAAGCACTCGTAAACCTTCCAAATATGCTGTTTCCAAGGGTCTTTCTGGTAATAGTGAAAAACGCCCACGTGCTGAAGCAAACACTAGTAGTTTCGTCGGGGAAATCGTAGAAAAGAATTGCGAATCTGAAGATGTTAAGAGTGTAGATGTCGATGACGATAAAGTATACTATCCCAAAGTATTACCAACGATATTAGGAAACATAATCGAAAAAAATATTGATAAACATACTATTTTTAAACATAAACAAATTCCTTCTGAGGGTTTTCCAACAATAATGACCCGTGACCCGACTATTTCAGCGGGACACAAAAGTATTCATGCTCAGCACTTAGAAAAATTACATGTCACAAATGAAATTAAAATGGACATTGATGTACCTTCTAATATTGAACCATTTCAAAAAACCCAACAATATTCTACCAAACTCCTAAATCTACCGAATAAAAGTTTTATCTTATCAACAATAGATGCAGATTCAATTCATATTGAAAATAATGAATTATTAAGAAAAATGACTGAAAAAGAGATTTTAGATGAGCAGCAAAAGTTATTGTTAAGTCTAGATCCAAAATTAATAGAATATATTAAAACTAAAAGGCAACAGAGTACTTTGGATGCAGAAAAGCATGATGTCACCAGCTCACACTTAACAGATCAAGATAAGGAAGAAGTTAAGACCTTAGATAAAGAAGAAAAAGAAGTGATTGATGATTATTTAAATCACAATGACATACTTTCTAATCCAAATGTTAACAGATGGTTACATTTTGACCAATTAGAAAAAGACAAAATGGAATGGATGAAAGCTATTGAAGAAAGCAAGAGAATCAAACCAGATGAGCCATATGAAGCTAGGTTTGATTTTAGAGGATATCTATTGCCTTATACAATAAATTACACAGAAGAGACAAAAACATTATTCCATCACGGTGAAGAACCACATAGACCTGGTTACTCTATCGTGGAACTTATTGAACTGTCTCGCTCAACCATCACTCAGCAAAGAGTTACAGCACTTAATACTTTAGCAGGTATTCTAGATTACTATATTGCTGGTACATATAAAGACATATTAGAACTGCCAGTCACTAAACTCTTTTTTATCATAAGAATAGCAATGGATGTAAATAAAACTATAATTTTAGAACCAGCATTAAAAGCTATGAGAAATTTACTGTACAATAAAATAGATGAAGCAGCTCTTGATGCTTTAATAGGCTTCGAAGAGGGTTCTTTCCAGCCATGTTTCGAAAATGATAAATCAGAAATTCAAGAATTAGAATCCAAGGAAACAGAATTTAAAGACTATCATCTTGCCGAAATAGATTTGATCGCTGCCGTCCTAAGAACTGATATACTTCAGAGAATTTTTTATATATTAGACGTAATAAAACCAAGTTTTAATTGTGCGCAGTATTGTTTACAAATTTTAATCAGACTTTGTAGAGACGGTGAGAATACTGTGAATAGAATTGTTGAAATGGATCATCTGATGTCGGTAATCATTAAAAACTTTATTCCAGTTACCAGTATTAATTTTAACTTTGATCCAAACATTGTTTACAAAGGAAAACCAATATTGCCAGCATTAAAATTGTTACGTGTTTTATCTTTGCAAAATAAAGAAATTGGACATACATTGATTACGAAATATGGGATTTTGCAATCTTTATCTGAATATATCTGTTCAAAAGTTGATGGTACATACGGTTTACAAATTCAAATAGAAGCTTTGACTATATTATCAAATCTACTTCATTATGAACTTGGACTTGAAAGTTGTCTGGCTGTTTGTCCTGTAATAATAACAATGCTCTATAATCATGTCCAAGGAACTGATGTTCATATTAAATCATCAGTGATATCAGCATCCCACGCAGCTGTTGTTTTGCAGTTTATCAACAAACTGCTCCGATGCAATTTGAATTTAGATAATTACAAGCATCAAATGTATCCATTATTAAAAGATGGAGTACAAAAGTGGTTGTCTCAAGTTGCAAATTGTGAAAGTTTTACTTGTGGTCATTTAAGACTTGTAAGTTCAATTTTGGATTGTTGTGCAACAGTTTTGTACTATGAAAATCTAACACTGCCATTCCTTAACACTACTTTGGATAATCTTATTAAATCATCCGGTTTCAATGAAATAATCAAACAATTGGTGTTAAGTTCTAATTTATTATCAGGAATTGAGAATAACTGTTTTCATAACATCAAAAGCTTTGTCAATCTTAACACTATAGTAGTAGATTCAACACAAAGGAATTTACCCATATTAAATTTGACATCTCCAATACCATTTCTTCTATCACTATTTAAAGTAGTATCAATCGTTAATGTGAAAAGTATTTCAAATGGCTTCATTGTACATGTTCTGAAGTATTTAAAGCAATTTGCTAATAAAACACCTTGTTTATGCGACAATTGGTTTACAAGGATGGAAACCCACTTTATATTTTATACAGTAAAGATTGCAACTCAATGTAGCATAGCTGAGTCTGAAAAAGATTTATTATACACCGTTGCTAATAAACTATGTTATGTACTTCGTGCGGATAAAAAAATCGAATTAGAGTTTCTTTTCAAACATATAATATTCGACAAACAATGGTTCAGTTCGGAGAGACTGTTCAGTTTATTGTCTTTATCAGAAAAAGATGGTGTCACAAATGTTCTTACTAATGCAGATGATATTAAATCATGTTATAATAGTGTTATTAATCTAAATTACAACTACAATAACCAGAATGTTGTATTGAAACAATGGAAAGAGCCAATACTACCCAGAGATTGGATTTACTTGCCAATTTTGAAACTTTATGGAAACAGTCAGGATGTAAAGTCTTCTCCTAAAGTTATTGGTGATCATGCTAATAAAGTGACAGAACAAGAAACTAAAGAAAAAGAACTAATACTTCGCAGTACTTTAGAATGGATTCTATTCAATGAAATATGCTTTCAAGATCTTTTAAAAGAAATCGATGTAACAGATAGGTTATGTCGCATTATGTGCGTCTTCCTTTGTGATAACTCGTTATTTCTGGAAACATCAATTAAGCTGCTTTTGCATAAATGCACTGAAGTTCTTTTCCAGAGTCGAAATAAATTTAATTTTGATAAGGAGCTAATAGGTTTGAATAACTTTCAAGATTTTTATATGCAATTTCTTGAACAATTTCAAGGTGTGAGCTATGGTGACCCATGTTTTGCGGCATGTGTGCTGGTGCCGTTAGCTCAGAAACATAATGTAAAATGGCGAAAAATGTTATGGTCAGAATACGCCGGGTGCCTAAGAGCATTGGATTGCCCTGAGAATTTTTTATGTTATGAATTAAACGATTATTTATACCCGGAAGAAAATGATGAGTCTCTTTTGAAATGTTATTTCCGGGCTCTAAACAGTAATTTACTAAGACGGGGAACAATTGCATATAGAATAGCTGAACATCATGTCATTAACTTCAAATTGAGAAAAACATCAACTGTATAAACATGAATAAATATTATTTTTGCATTGCGAAAGACTTTTCTTTTCCCTTTTAATTTCCATTTCAATAGCGATCGACAAAAACCTCATTCATCTTAATAGATTTTTACGGCATTTTTGCACAGGCCGCTATGACGTCATAGACAAATAATATGGACGTTGATTTTGGCGCGAAACGCTGCTTCATAACTGCAGTTGACAGTTTGACAGTTGTACTTGTTTTGTCAATATCAAAATGTACCCCATAAAAATCTGCAGGTATCACATACCTTTTATTTATTTGTAAGCTCTATGATGATTTATTAAGTGAAAACAATCTAGTATTTAAAATGTTCATCGAGGACATAAGAAATGATTTCTATAACATTCTACTCGGTAACGTAAGTGTCAAAGAAAGCAAAGTAAAACGTGCATTGTGAAGCTCTTTATTGATAAGTGTTTTTTTTTTTATAGAGAGTGCTTTTGCTAGTTCACTACGACGTTGATGCGATATGTGCCTGTAAAATACTGCAAGGTTTTTTTAAATGTGACAATATATCGTATACGTTAGTGCCCGTGGGGGCTATATCGGAACTGAAAACAGCTTATGAAGAAAACAACGAAGAGATTAAATATGTGGTACTAATTAACTGTGGTGGTACGATTGATTTAGTGGATATCTTGCAGCCTGATGAGGAAGTTGTATTTTTTGTGTTAGACTCACACAAGCCAACAGACATATGTAATGTTTACAGTGATGGTCAGGTAATGCTTAAGCTTTTATTCCATACAAAACGTTGAATTAAAAATGCTTCAAAAATGATTTAATTGAATCTGACTAATTGTTATTTTTCAAATGCCGGCAATGCATGTTGTTCCTCTAGTATTGTGGATGTCCATGGAATGACAATTATCACATTATAATTGCACCATTCATTTGCCCCCTTCTCTTGTAAAAAACATTGAATTGTTTAGCAGTCTTGCAGTTTTTGTTAACTTGATTTGTTTTTAGTAACTAAGGAAGGTAGGAATTGTGAAAAATATTTTTTAAGTAATAGTAATGATAGACTTAGAAATATGGGTTTCCTTCATAAATTAACATATATACATACATACATATATATTATTATTTTATATCGAGTTTCTAAAATTATACCAATTTTACTAATTTTACTTGCAGGTGAGGCTAGTTTATAAAGATGATGAGGAAAACATTCCTAACTTCGATGATATATTCAGAGATGACGATGAAGATGGGGAAGTGAGTCGTTTAACCAGTTAAAAACATATACAATAATTTAAAAAAATATGTTTGGTACCCTCTTTTCATTGTTTATTAAAAAATGTCAATCTACACAAAACTAATGACACTTAACAAGGAAAATGACAGAATTACTATTTTATATTACCTATATAAAGAAAGAAAAGAAAAACGCTGAACAAAAATATTGTATTTAATTACTTTTGTGAGACTTATGGACTAAATGTAAAATAGGTAACACTTACATACTTATCCAGTTTAGGCACTAACTAATTTCGTGCCCAACTGAGGCCCTTAAATATCTACTGACTGACATCACCATTCACCTTGAAGATAAGCTCCCAATGAACTTGAAATTATTTGATGCTGACATTGGACAATATGTCAGTGTTAGTTATTTTATATTTGGTTTAAAAAATATGAAGACGAACTAAATATATGAATAAAAGGTATAATTGAATTTGTATATGTCTGGATTATTCTATAGATATTTAAATTTGCAGAGTGAGGAAACAGGAAGTGGTAGGGAAGGGTTGGAAGCCTTGGTGGAGCGTAGACGCGCGCGAAAAGAGTGGGACGAAAGGAGACACACTCTAATGTTCAATTACACACAATTCTCTTACTACGGAAAGCCAGTGAGTTTATAGTTTTTTTTTTTATTAAATGTTAGTCGATTTTTGTTATTTTACTATTTTTTCTTGTCACAGTTCCAGTTAAGTATGAAAAAGCTTGACTTAAAGGACTATATCTGCTTAGTGGAGCAGGGGTCGTACTGGTCGCTGCTAGGTCACTCTGTATCAGGATATGATCCCTGACATTACTCCAATGGTAGGATTCGAACCAACGACTGTTAGATTGGTAGTCAGTACCTTTAACCATCAATCTATTAGTGTTTCAAATCGTTATTTATGGTCAAATAGAATAACATTGAAATATTTTTATTGTTATTTTATGTCTTGTGTGTATTAATTTAGTATTAACTTAATTTTCAGAGTGCATGTGTCCTAATAGAATTATCAGCGCTGGCATCTCGTCTTTCGCAAGCTGCGCTGTGGGCGGCGGCGGTGGCCGCTGAGGCGCACGCAGCGCTGTACGCTCGCTCCCCAGCTAGATGTCTGTTAGACGCTGAAGCGCTGCATCGATATGTTGCTGCAGCGAGACGACACGATGAGTCTACAGCGAATAGGGTAAGTTTCTAATATTCTTAGCATTGTAATATATAAGAAAAATGACTAGATTTTTGTTGCTAACTGTTACAGTTATCCATTGTGAATTGTGTATTTAAAAAAAAAGATAATTTGAATCTTTAATGCTGGTATATAGTGGTAACTTATATTAATGCTACATAAATTATGGGTACTTATTAAGTTAAAATGTCATATGAATACAAAATCATGACATATTATTTTTGTTTATAAAATATTGCAGACTAGCTGACCCCGCGAACTCTGTTTCGCCTTAGTGGCAATAAATAAACAGATTTTTGAATTGATTAGGAAATACAAAAAAAAAAGCATTTCCTCCTCGGAAAAAAGCGTTTGTATGGGAAATGGAAAAGGGCTATTTTTAAGACTTTCCCGGAAGTTTTTCTAACTTTTATCACCTTTTAAACTTTCCCTAGACCTTCACGAACATTTCAAGACCAAGATAAGATAGATCCGTTCAGCCGTTCTCGAGTTTTAGCGAGACTAACGAACAGCAATTCATTTTATTAATATTTAATTTACCATTCCAACTAAGGCTAGACTTGTGTTAGGATATAGTCTATGACAATAGTCGAATGGCGGGATTCGAACTCTCGGCCACGTGATCTGGAATTCCTACCTTACCCATTATGTTATTGGCGCTTATCTTTAATCGACATGTTTAATTCCAGACAGCATGCGTTGTAATGGAGAAAGACGCTTGGTTGCCGTTGTACCGGGAATGGACGCTAGAGGCAGCACTGAGCCACGCCGCCATGTTGGCCCCCAAGCTTAAATTATACGCGCGCTCAGGTTCATCCAGACTACGGCAGTTACTAGCTGACATGGGGTGAGCGAGATATATAAAACTGTTCAAGGAGTTTTCTATACATTGTACACCAAAGCCGTATAATAAAAAAAAGAAGAAAACGGAATTAAAAAAAAAAAGAACCAATTCATGTGATATAAGTACCGTATCAAACATGCATTTTAATTAATACATTTAATCACATGCCATACATACAAATAGATTATTAATTTCGATTTTTAATTTATATATAGACAGTTATATGGCAGTTACAGTCGCTATAACCGAAATGTCGTATTAAACGGTATCTGTTTTACTGACTATTTAATTTAAAATTTATATATTAAAATATCTAACAAAAGATATTATTACTACCACTATCTCATCATAATACGAAGTTAAGTTTCGTAAAAGGTTTTTTTTTATTTCTCATAACAATTGGTGGTAAGCTTGAAAAAGCTTGTGTTAATGGTTACAATAGTCGTGGGATTAGAACGCACGACCTCTAAATCTATAGTCCGTACCCGTAACCATTAGGTTATTGGCGATTTCATCATCATTAGCTCACTATACGTCCCCACCGAGGGGCTCAGAGCCTACCTTGTTATTAAGGTTGAGTAGGCCATAGTCAACCACGCTGGCCCAGTGCGTGTTGGTTGACTTCACACATATCTTTGAATTTCTTCGCCGA
>JAODUI010000014.1:2855216-2868750 GCA_027563995.1 Papilio gigon | reverse complement strand
CGAGGTTCCTGAGGGAGCCCTCGAGCTTCGTTACTCATAATCGAGGTTTAGGCTAGGCGCCCTCTGCGCCCGGCCACAAGCCGGTGAAACTGTAAATGCCTCTTAAAAGCAAACAGTGGCAATCATGTCACAAAAAAAAAAAACATAAAAGCGAAGTACAATTCGATTTATTTTTTAATATGAAATACAAATATAAAAGTTATAACAAACCGGGTAAATACTAAAAAATGTTCTTATATCTAACAACGTAATGTTAACAGTTCCTTTGGTTACAGACATGTTTGAAACACATCTATCTTATACACAATTATTACAATCACTATCTTAATTTTTCCTAAAATCGTTAATCATCAACCTGCCCTTTACCCTACGGAGGATCGGCACAGTATGTCTATCTCTTTCATACATCACTGTCAACTCATATCTGAACTCACGCCCTTCTTACGCATTTCTTCTTTCACACAATCCATCCACTCCTTCTTCGGTCGTCCTCTGGCTTTATGATCCACGTTCAATCTCTTCTCCTTCTTATTTATGTGGTCATCATCTCTTACAAAATGTATATCATCATCATCATCATCAACAGCCCTTGTCTGCCCACTGTAGGACAGGTCTTTCCCAATGACTTCCACAGTATGCGGTCCTCCTTCCGCATCCAACGACTTCCTGCCGAATAAGTGTATATACCACGATAATATTTTGCTAATATCAAAAGTTTAATGTGATAGATGTTTGTAATTACTTGTCTCTAGACTGACAAGCATACCTCGCACAAATTTACTGAGTTTTTTTTTTAATTCTGCGAGGACCAGGTCGCTAGTGACTACTAATAGTGTTTATTGAAATATTTCAAAACATGGGATATATAGTTTGAATTTGTACTTGAGCCTTTGAATTGCATTGTTGTTTATCGTGGTGCTGAAATAAAATAAAAACGTTCTTCATTGGAAATGTAGAAATAAGTTGTCCATTATTCCACTGTCCCGCTATCACGTCCCTCGGCATCCCTAAATCTTGCACAGGAACAATAGCATGGGCTTTAGTATATTTCCTACCGTTGTTAACAGTTTCGTTGTATTTGTTTATCTGATTTAGTTTTGTTAAGACGACTTTACTTGTCATTACGTGATGCAAAACAAAACCTTCTTCTTCTTTAGTAAAGAAACCTGTCGGTGGCACTTTTGTTGCAGGCTTATTTTCCACGCAAGTCGCGTTCTGAGGCACTTTCAAATTATTTAGATTGTGAGTAGTTGTATTTTTAATATCTTCAGGTTTTTGATTCACTTTTTTCCCGAGATATGTATAAAATTTGGCGTCGTTCCCTTCGTGAAAGTGTAATTTCTCAGTTCCGCCTGGTTCACAGAAGAAACTTTTATTGGGATCCTCTTTATCGACATTGAACTGCAATACAATTGCATCACCCTCGTATTGACCGCCAGTCGTATACAGCTCGCGATTGTTTTTATCTTTTACTATAATTTTTTTCCCGATTGCATCCGACACCATAGCTAGTCTAACTCTAGGATCACCTTTGTACGAAACATGAATTTCCGGATGACCAAGATTTGTGTTACCAAATCCACATTTCCCTTCTGAACTTGAAATGTACTGCATGGCATCCAAATAATTTTTGCCATAGTACTGTGCTCCGCCCTTCACGTTGAAAATTGAGTTTTGGGCTGTTTCGATCATTTTGATGTCATCTAGCCGAGCGGCGACGACGTGTTGATTGCTCCTCAGTATGTTGACGGTGTCCGCTCTCAGTTTATTTGGATCTTTATTAGTTAGTTGAGCGATACAATTGAAGGCGCACATGTTGTCACCTGAACCCATCACAAACGGTTCACTTTTACCCATCAATGTGAAGTGTCCAATGCCATTTTCTTTGCCGTGATACTGAAGTTTAATTGGCTCCCCGTTTTTATTGATGCCAACAGGAAACATTAGGTCTCCGTTATGATCATAAACTTCTATGGGAACACCTGCTGCCGTGCTAAGGGCACCTAAATGAACAAGCTCTACTGGCCCTCCCGATTCGATTTGATCGATCAAAGCCTTTGCTTCGTCAAAATGTTCTCCACTTGTTTGGGCGGTCGCACCGTTGCCACCAGCATTTTCATATTTGCGATTGTTATCATCGCAAATGCGCTTACCTGCTCTAAATTTCTCCCTTTCGATCTCTAATGAATTATGAATTTTCGAAGACAATCCATCAATACTATAGCTAACCGCCATTTGTGTAATCGGTGAAACTATACTTCCTTTCATAATTTGAATCATTCTGGTAGAAACTAAACCGGCAAATTCACTAGATAAATCACTGGGAGAACATTGCTTTCTTTTCTGTTCAACTTGTTCATTTTCTACACTTGCTTTATTTAAATCTATATCATCATTATTATTACTTGATCGTTTTTTAGATTCTTCTAGGATTTCCTCTGTCTGATCTTCTTTCACAATACCGTCATTGGAACTAGATTCCTCCTGTTTTAATTTAATCTTATCAATTGCCTGATTGAAGTTACTTATGAAGTCGGAGGTAAAAGTACCAAAATCAACCGAACCCTTCAGTATTGACATAACCTTATGAATTGTTCCTAAACCTAGGTTACCTGTAACGCAGCTGGCAGTGTGCTTAGCCAATGTTTCGATTTTACTGTTTCCTTTGAAATCTAATAACCTACGTCCGGTAGACCTTATTTGATTTTCAAACACATGATTTTTATTTTGCACATCTAATTTCAGCATACTTATCACTTTAGAATTTGTACTAAGAGCGTTCTCAATAGGATCTCTTATCAATTCAATAATAGCTTCTTCTATTAATGGTATTAATGTTTTGTCGATTCCATAGTTAACTAAATTCGTAGTAATGTCCTTCGCTACTCCCTTCGATAATTCAAAACCAATTTTTTTTGCGGCAATTTTAAATCCTTCTTTTGTCACCTTATTAAAAGCATTAATACCTGAAGTAGCGATGTTCTTAGCACCCATATAAGTAGTGCGAGCAACGTCTTTGATTGCCCGAAGTCCTGCACAAACGATAGACACAGTTAAACTAATAACTTTCATCAATGCCCATGTTGCCCAATCAAAATCCCTGTTAATTATACCATCTTTTACTGCTGTTATGATGTCACTTACTCCTTCTGATATAAGAGCCACGCCAATAGACGCTCCAGCGCCGAGAGTAAAGACCGTTAGTGCCGCACCTATTATCAGTTGCCCAAATCCTATACCAAGAAGACTAATAACACTTCGCCAATTTATAGGTTTTACTTCAGTGACTTTAAAACCTTTAAGCCAACCATTCCTTTCGAACTCTTCGAGTTCATGTTCATACTTTTTCTCGTCTTCTTTTGATATAAAATCTTCTGGTAGAGGTTCAATTTTTATGTCGCGTTTGTTTTGTAGTGCTCTGCCAATGACACCGATATTATTTTTGTCCGCCTCGAGTTTTTCTTTTACTGTGATTAATTTTTTTCTCAATTCTCTGTCTTGTGTTTCTTTTATTTGTGATTCAACATTTTCTAACTGTTTTTTAATAGCGTCTTTGTCGGGTCCTATAGCCATTTCCATGACATTTTTTTGTATGTTGTAAAGACTCAATTTATTCATAATTTGTTCAGAAAAGACATCACTGCTTGAAGCTGTTTGCATTAAGTGTAAACCTTCTTCTTTCTCACAAATTAGTTTCCGAGCAGTTTTGAAGTCGCTGACTGCTTTATTTACATAATAACCATCATTTCTATAAAGTTTTAAATAGGCCCAAGCACGATTGTAAAAAGCATTTTCTGCGAAATTTTCGTCCAAATTGATAGCATTTGTGTATTCAGAAATAGCATTGGCATAATCATCTTTCGCCATGTAATTGTTACCGAGTTCCACAAAAAAATACGGATTTTTTATCAAGGTTCCATTTTTCTCATCTTTTAGAAGAGATTGCTTGAACTGTTCAAATTTTTCCACTACTCCAGCGCTATCGTCATCAAACTCGTTTTCGTGTATTTTAATCCAAAAAGCAAACTGTTCCTCCACTGATTTAAGCTCCGATTCTCTGACCGCCGCATTGCGCTCTTGTATTTGATTCAGGCAATCACAGAATTGCCTGAAAATTTTGTCCTTGGCTTTGATCCTCTTTACAGTGCTTGTTGCGTTTCTAATTTGGGATTTTTCCTTTTTTGAACGAAAATTTTTTAAATCATCGATGCGGGCGGAATCTTTATCAGGAACGAGCAAGATTAATTGACTTGTTCCTCTGTTGCCGTTCCTTGATGTTCTGCCTATATTTTGTTCCTCTACTCTTGAATTAATCGGAAGAAATGTTAAACATACGTGTAGACCACCATTCATTTCGATTGTTTTGTTCAATTTTATATCAGTTCCTCTTCCTGCGATGTTCGTCGTTATGAGAACATCACCAGGATTCATAGGTGTCTCGACCACCTGTGAGTTATCGTCCGTCTTGTAAAGCTTTATTTTTGTATTTTTGTAATTAAATTTCTCTTTGAACACCTCAGCGAGTTTCTCCGTTTCTTTTATATAGTTCATTATAATTAAAACCGAACGATTTTTGTTAAGTTTCTGGATACAATTTTGTGCAATTTTAAATAGCCAACTTTCTTTATCATGCAAAATAATCGGCTTGAGTGTTTTATGTTGCTTAAGCCTGAAGGGAGGAACGATAACTGAGTCGACGTCATAAGTCTCGTGCAAGAACGTCCTCGTCTCTTTGCTCCCTAGAGTACCAGTCAAGCCGAAAATATTGGAATATCGAGAAAATAGGGCGACATTGGATATGAAATTCGATGTAAAGTTCTCCGGGTCCACTTTAGCACCATGTTTCATTTGCAAAAATTGATGTAAACCATCACTCCAAGTGGTGTTTTTTTTCAAAACTCCTGTGTTGTCTGTATCGACCACAGTAATTTTACCATCATAGAGAATGTAATCTTCATCTTGAGCATAACTGAATATCGAATCTACGGCATTTTCAATCCAACTACTTAGTTGTTTTTTTGTAATAATTTCCCGTAAATGCTTTGGAATTTTAAGTTCAGGATAGCCTTCTTTGGGTATTACGTGGCCAGCATCACGTATCAACTTCCGTATGTGGGAATCGGTACATCTAATAATAAAATCTTTTTTTCTTTCTTTAATTGGAATATCTCTATATTTAACTTCTGCTTTTACGTCCCCATTTTCGTCAATTGCTTCATCTTCTTCTCTGTAATAAACGACTCCATCCTTTTCTACCAACGAACTGGCTACGGCTTTGACTTGAATATAAATTGCAGCTAGTACAGTTTCCAAATGATCCATTGCAGGCATATCACATGATAAACGTAAAATCCAATTGTTACCATCAATCAGCATATTGTCTACTTCGTCAACTATTGCAACGTCAAATTTGCGTTTTTTTCGTATATTAGTCTTTCTAAATTCGCCCCTGAGGACGTCTCGTTGAAATGAATTGTTAGTTCCGTAAATGACGTCGCAGGTATAGTCTGAATTAGGCTTGATGTTGTTCGTCACAGATATTCCACAGACTTCAAAGAATTCGCGAAATTCTAAAGACTGTGGGACAGCTAGAACTGGCGAGCTAGTATATATGTCCACTTTATTTCCTTCTAAAACTTTGAATGCCGCCACCACAGCAATAATTGATGTTTTACCTTCTCCAGTGTTAACTTGACACAACCTGCCTACGCCTACATGCGATTTAATTATGGCGATCACCACCAGTAGTTGGACATCTCTTAAGGTTAATCCAAGAGTGACATTCAATAACTGTTTGAGCACAGCTATTTTTTCAGCTTCGTTCACACTAGCAGATTTTGCAAAGGTGGCCCATGTTTTTATTTGACTTTTAGACAATGTATTGATACAGCCACAATCTGGTAACAGGCAGGACCTATTATTAAATGCTTCCTTAACTTCAATTAATAACTCAATTATATTCGCAGTAATTCCAGGATTATAGTTTTCAAATTCTTCAATTGCTTCTTCACACGACTTCTCGTAAGTTCCCGAGAAAGAACTCTTTACTACAGATTGATGCACTTTACGTTCACAATTTTCAGTAGTGAAATTTAAAAATAGATTGTTGAATTCTGATTCGTCCAAGTCGACTTGATATTCCTCAAGTATTTCTAAAGCATTAACAAGTGTTAATATTTGTTTAGAGTCGTTGATCTTTGCTATAATTGTGTCGACAGTGTCTACAATTCTTTCCTCATTGGTGAAACGCAACATCACTTTTGCTAATAAACAATTTAACGAATACAATAAATTGCAACATTCTGGGGTGTTATGTAATTGACAAATTACTTGAGGATCGAAACATGTGCAATTAGTACACACTTCAACGTAATTTATGGCCTGTTGATTACTATTATATGAATTATAGCACGAAAAAAAGATGTTTATACTTTGCTTTATAATGTTAAAAATAAGTTGTGATTTCAATTTATCAAAGTCGTCATCGTAGTCTAAAGTGACCAGAAAATCATTTCGATGTTTTTGTTCAAATCCACTGTTCTTTAGCAATTCGACAAAAGATATGATTTGCTGTAAATTTGTAGTTGTTATGTTACTTACGATACCAATTATGGTCGGGAATGGAAACGTTAAAATATATTGCAACGTGTCAAAATAATTTTCCAATAAATGGTCCGCTATACTACAAGAATTTTGAAACGATAAATACTTTAGTTCATTTATTTTTTCCTCAAATATTGCGTCGTCTAGTCCCAGCATGAAAAATATATCAGGTTGCATACGTACTGCTGTAACTATATCTAGAGTCAAATAAAAGTTTAAATTAGTGCGACAAATCAATTTTTCCAAGAAATCATCGGCGTTCCAATGGAATCCATTGACTACAAAAAACTCGTCAATTGCCTCGACTAACTTTGTCATAACTTGAACTTTTTCCACATTAAAAGTTTCATTTTTTTTTAATAAAGCAAATAACAATAATTTTCTGCGCCAGTAATTCGGACTGAACTGTACGAACAAGGAAAAACTGATGTCGGTTTCACACAAACATATTAAAAATGATTGCAATAAAAGCAATTTCTCTTGTAAAGACGACGGCGACTTCATGAACTCATTCAATTTTTCTATACCATCATTACCTTCGGAAATGAACAATTCTAAAGATGTCATTATGCTCTCGTAGAAGACAAGGACAAAATCGTGAGTGAAATTAAAAGAAATTGCTTTTAAGCATTCAAATGAATATCGTTTCCTTTGTAAAAGTTCGTCTAAGCGACTCACATTTTCATCATCCAACGCTGTGATTTCTAAACAATACAAGATGTCGTCACTGACCACACCGCCCATTTGTCTGACCACTACTTCCTCGTGAATATATTTTAACATATCCAACGACAAAACTTCGGCTTCTCCCATATTTATAGTTAAAAATTAAATTTATTAAACTTAAATAAAAATTATAGTTAAAAAAAAGTAAAGGTAATTAATAAAGTGGTAATTTAAAACTTAAATCAGAATCTTAACTACGGTTAAGTAAAACCCTCGTTGCTCCACGCTCTAGTAAGAAATTCGCAACATTGTCGTGGTTATTGTTCATAGCCATAATCAAGGGACTCTCTTCTAAATCATCGTTGTGGTTGACATCCGCGTGTAACCGATCTACTAATATACGAACCAGATCGTAGTATCCGTTCGTCGCTGCGACGTCCAGCACGGTGCGGTTATTATCGCTTCTGTCCTCCGTGTCCACGTCCAAGCCGTTCTCAGTGATCAGGCGCGAGACCTCTGCTATATTATTTGTTCTTGCCGCCTCAAATAACTCATCAACTTCTTCGCTGTTCAAATACTGAGCTGCATATTCAGGTTTATTTGATCCTTTCTGTATTAGAAACTTGACGATATCGATGTTTCTGTAATCTGCCGCTACTTCTAAAGGGATTTGACCGCGTGCGTCAGTTACATTGATAGACGCGTTCAAGTTGTTTACCAGAAATTGTACCAGTTCAATGTCGCCGATGCAAGCCGCAGTGTGGAGAGCGGTACGATCGTAGAATGTCGGATTTTTAAAGTCTACATTGATCCGACCTGATGACACTAAATCTTCAATTTTACTTGTATCGCATTCATCGACAGCCTCAAAGTATTGTTTCGTTGTATCCTCCGATGGGGAAGACATCACACCTGTTGCAAAATAATTATAGATTGTTAGCTCTGCAATCAACTTACCTCTTGACATCAACGATATTTTATATCGATAAGAGAATTATTTATATCTTTGTTGAATGGTCGGTGCATTGCTGTACGGACTGTAATCATCATTTTCCTCGGTTATATCACTTAAAACTTTTACAGCACGTGTATAGATAATTGCAATATTCTTATCTAAAGTTCGTCGTTATTTAATGTAGATAAGTAGTAATATGAAGTCTTGAACGTTACGCTCTGATCATTGTGATGAACTCGTTACATTGTTGCAAGATAAATATGTAGGTATAAAATGTTAATTTGCTCGTGGACAAAGTAAGTCAGCTAGCGATGGCGGTAGCACAAGCGACATAATGTATAGGAATAAAATGTGACATCAACAATGATCGTTACTTCCGTACATATTAGAATTTATCGATTGGCGACATTGCTAATCAAATGTTTGTTTGTCTCGGGGTAGTAGTTTCGACTGTCGTCACTCGACGTATGGGCAACATGACCATATTTTACTAAATCATTTCATTATTAACTAGATAAGTCAGTAAAAATTGAAACACGAACACGAACATGAACAATGGATATCGTGATATCGGCAATATCCATGTATTAAAAATCATAAAAAAAAATCCAAGTATAAAACCGAGACGCCACGATTAGAGATTGAGACCCGAGTGGCTGTTATAAGCGACGTATTCTATAATTCTAAAATTACTATCAAAAGAATTATAAATGTGTGAAATTTCTACCTTGTACTTGATTGAGATGTACTCGCCGTGTTCGGTACGCGTCTGAATCTGTACGCCTCAAGGCTATGCTGAAATGTATACATACTGCCTTTAATGTAAACAATCATTGCAATATATTATTCCCAATTTAGCATCCAGTTCGTTATTTTGGCACACCTTGTCCAATGTTATTCAACTGCTGAATTCAAATCACACCGTTTAACTCACAACAAAGAGCTCTTAGGACCAAATTTTTACTTGATAGAACTTATCATATAAACAAATAACTTTACGCGATAATATAATGCGACTACTACAATAAAATTGATATCGCTCACAGAACAGCAGCCGATAGTCAAATATCCAATTATTGTGTGCAAGTAAAACACTTACCTACGTGAGTTTGAAGTCAAATAACACAATACACGTCGGAATACATGGAACCCGGCACAGAAATGACCAATGGTTGGTCGTTGATAAAAGCGGCGAGGGTGCGGCGCGGCGTGCGCTTCTCTGCGGCGGTAGTACGGCGCGGCGGAACCTTGCTGCGCCGGCGCAATTGTTTTGTTCAATGTTCAGAGTGGTGTGTGCAATTTTATTTTCGATGCTTACGCCACGGTACTGGCTTATCTGTGTGCGGTCGTTCCGATTCAAAACAAACGAACTTATAACAATAAGCACTTGTCTGGTTTGCACTTATCGACCGTGCGTCACCCGTACAGTTTCCTGTAAAGCAATATGCAGTCTTTGTAAAGTCTAGTCTATAGATACGAGTACGAGTAGATATAATAAATATGTCCCCTATAGATGGACATCTCGTTGCTTGGAAATAACAGCTTCCGTATCGTTCCTCCTATAATTTGATTAAAACGCGCCTCGTTTATGTTACTGACTGTTAATTCTACATGTATTATTAGTTCTAACTCTCACCACCGCTATTAACCACAACTGTCAGCGCCAGCGCCAAAATGGAAAAAAACAAGTTGGTATTAAACAAATCTTGGCCACGTTGTGTGTAAGTCAGTGGGTGACAGTTGGTGTACGTTGACATGTGAGCTGTCAAGCTGACATGATACAATTCTTATTTGAATGAATTGGTTTTAATATTAATCTTTATGTCATTGACATCTATATTTTATAATCTAAAGTACAATTTTAAATTAAACAAGCACAAATAATTATTAACTATATCTTGAACTTTTAAATCCTGAATTCGTTTGTGTAGATATTAATTTCCAGCTATAGTTATGGATAGTAGAACATTTACAAGTGCAACAAACGGATACACAGAAAATATTGATTATATCGATGATTTATGTTATGATTTATTTATAAATACGAAAGATAAGTGTAATGATTGTATGGAGGATTTGCCTCCAGTGGATTTGAACCTGTCATGTTCAGGTATTGTACCCGTCATTTGAATAAGTACGTCGGATCAAGTCAAACTATTCCACTTGCCAAATAAAAAGCCGGAAAAGGATTTTTTCAAATTATTCAATGACAATGACTTAGAATTCGTTCTGTTACCATTTAATATTTTCTCTGAAGCTCTGATAAATACTAGGAACTGAATATGAATTAAAACTTTTTGGCATGGTATGAAATATTAAAATGTGTTTTGCTGTCTTGTATTTTTGTCTAATGCCATATTGTTTATTTGTCAGTGTGGCTTACAGGCTCTTCTAATGGTGGGTCCCAGCAATCATCAATTAGGAAAAATGCAAGGACAAGATATGGTAAAATTATACACTTTATTTTAAAAATATTATATAATATTTTCACATTAGTTTTTTTTAATACTGTTCTATATTTTATTACAGTAACTAATCAGTAAAATATCTTGTCAATTTGTTTTTTAATACAAGAGAAGCGTGCAAATGAATGGCGGGATCAGAAAGGTGATCACTAATGCTCCACACTTTGTGGGCATCCTTCTCTCATTCTTCTTCTCTGTTTCATTTCCATCAAAGATTTTAGGTAAATAAATGTGAACGTTACATGTGATTTATAGATAAGGCAGTGGATGGTCAGGGTAAATGTAAAAATAAAAAATGTGACAGTGGAATTATCAAACAGAAGATAGCCGATGAGAAAGCTGCTAAGAAGCAGATGCAACTAATGAAGAAGATGTATAGGCCAGGTGAATGTATGAAGGTAATCACTTAAAATTGATAGTACCGTGACTTTGTAATGCTACCAACCCTCACTGGGTCATCATGAATGACTATGGCCTAGTCAGCCCTTGTAAGACAGTAGGCTTCGAGATCGTCAGTGGGAAAAAATAGTGGGGTGATGATTATTCATCATCAGCCCTTCGGTGCCCACTGTTGATTATTATGTGTATTAAATGTTTCATTGTCACCTTGATTATTATCTATTTGGATAGTGCTGGATATAGGACTTTGTACTTTGTATTAAGTTGCCGGTCCACCTCGAGGGATGAACCCCATGCTATTGATCCCCAACAGTACCCTTCCAATATTCTCCTCCTCCACCTGGCGTGTCATGGAATGTTTTAATTAGTTTTATAACATGGTAACATTTATCTTTACAGTACATGCAGGTGGAAGTTCATCCATTGTTCTTGGAGAAATGGTATGCTGGTGATGTAGAACGGGAAGTATCAGCCAGTGGTGCAAAGATAGTCAGCTCTTTAGACTTATTTGATCCTAGTCTGGTGCTGTGGAAACGTAATGTGCCACAGTCATTGTTTTCCAAAGATGGTCAGGTCAGTATTTATAATATAAACCATTTTTAGCCTTCCTTATAAACATTGTACCATATACTTCCATTACAAATGTTTGAATATTTATATTTATATATATTTATTTATTTACATTATAAACTATGTATCTTTGTTGAATGGTGCCTTTTTTTGCTACTTTCTTTTAACAATACTTCCCGGTTTCACCTCGGAATTTAGAAAAATCACTGATTTGTGATACACTCTTATCCTCTTATCAATTAAACTATTTAAACTTTGGTGAAACATTTCACTATACTACTTATAAAACGACTTAATTTACGGGTGTTGTGGTGTCGGTGGCCAATACAATCCCACTCACCCTGAAGAAGAGCCCCCCACCTATGGGTTCGAAACTAGTCGGTACTGACACCGATTTACACGTGAGTTGAGCTGTTTTATAAGTAGTATAACCGTTTTATCAGTTTTTATTTGTTATTTTGGGTATTAAAATAATTATATAAATTAAATTATCTGTCTTACTATTATAATAAAGGATCTGGAAGAAAACTGTGGAAAAACACATTGGATAGTAATTACGGTTTTTTTCCTTCAAATCTGCAACAGCATCGGTGGTGCAGTTGTTAAGACCTTGTCTGAAACTGGACCGAAGTCACATGTCCAGGTTCGATCCCGGACATGTAGTAATGTGTTTTTTGATTTTCGAAATTCATATGTACATTATCCGACGCTCTAACTATTAAAATTTTCGTGAGACATTTCACTAATACATTAAAACTCGATGGGCTCGAAACTAGTCGGTACCGACACCGAGTTGCAGGTGAGTTAAGCCGTTTTATAAGTGATATAAAGGTATTTTTCTTCGAAATACGTACGTCATTTGAAAGGATTGTCAGTGGGTCACACAGATACTCTTCTCGGATGAGAATTGATCCCACGGATACATCTCTAAGTCTATTAAACTGATATATTCGAACGGCACGCGGGCCGCGGTTTGACGACCATTGTTCTAGTCTATTACATCCAGAAACTGAGACAGTTTGACGACCACTGCATTAGTGTAATACATTAACATTGTTTAAAAATGTAACTTTAAAATAACTTTTTTTTTTAGCTAGATTTGACACCTCGTCACGAGGTCAGTGACCGAGGTCTCTATGTGTTAATGGCCGTGGACGCTGCACAATATGTCTGCGAACACAAGTTATCGCAACACATTGCTACTATCAGTGACATGGCTAATATCAAACTGACACTTGTCATATTTGGAGTAGAGGAATATTACAAGTGAGTTGATATATTGTTCCTTTTTTATAAGAGAAGTTGGCAAACTAATGGTGAAATCAAAGGTCATGGACGTCCAGACATGGCAATACAAGAGCAACCACAGATGCGTGGCCAGCCTTTGATAGTAATGATGATAATAATAATAATACTCTTTTAATCCAACGATAGAGAGATATTGGTTTGTGTTTTGTGGCGCTGCTATCGCTAAAAATATACAAAACCTTCATAGGCGTAGACAATAAAATGCTAAAATATCATATCATATTTATTGCCTTTTATATTATAAGAAAATGGTTTGCTGTATATGTTTAAATTGTGGAATTTAATTTCGGTGTACTTTTAGGAACGCATCAAAGGAAGCAACGGGACATGATAAGGTGATGAATGAAGTGGATTTGATGATGGCCATCTCGGGTAAAATTAAATTAAACGTATCTTAAGCGATCCCTTAATTTTTTTTTTAAATTAAGTTTACAAGTCAGTCCCCCTTAGTATCATCATCATCAGCTCACATGTCCCCACCGAGGGGCTCGCAGCCTACCCTATTATTAGGGGTGACTAGGCCATAGTCAACCACGCTGGCCCAGTGCGTGTTGGTTGACTTCACACA
>JAODUI010000014.1:2836365-2854154 GCA_027563995.1 Papilio gigon | reverse complement strand
GTGTTGGTTGACTTCACACATATCTTTGAATTTCTTCGCCGATATGTGCAGGTTGCATCACGATGTTTTCCTTCACCTTAAGAGCGTCGGATAATGTATATAATAAATAAATGTAACGAACTTTTTGGACCAATTTTAATGTAAAGTAATATTTTCCAGATTTACTTGTCAGTACGGGGAGTGACACAGTGGTTGTGAATCAAGCCAATGAACTTGCCTTACTTATTCTGCAGTTCACTAAAGCGATCGCGGAAGCGCCTTACAAGTATGTATTCATTTTTAGTGTAATGTAAATTTTTTTAATAAAAGTCCTTAATCCGCCTACCCCTATAGGTTGCGGGCGTTGTTTTTGTTTTTGAGATCATCCTCGTCATCAACCTGCCTTTTTCTCCACGGATGGTCGGCGTAGTATGTTCCACTCTTCCATACATCTCTGTTATATTTGATCTCACACACTTTCCATTCGATTGTAATAACCGATTATTATGATGTTGGTCGTTTTGACATATGTCATTTTAACCAACGTCGTATTAAACGGTTCTTTCTATATTTTAGGCGGTTAAAACATGCCTGTGACGAGCAAGCAGATTTTTATATGCGCGGAGATAATAAGAAATGCGTTTCAGTGGATAAAGATGGTAAGTTACATCTATCTTTAAAAAAAACCTCCATACTAAATCTATCTCTGTGCCTAATTTAATCCAGACATCTAAAGCCGTTTTGTAATTACTCTGTAACAAACATCCATGCAAACTTTTGTATTTACTATATTTGTAGGATTTTATGGTTCAGAAATTCTCTACATAGTATCTGAGTAATCACGGCACTCAGTCATTAATAAATCGCTAAATTTGTCTCTTAGCATAGATTTAATATGAGAATTCTATACAACACCACCGCTAAAACTTTGGCGAACATTCATGTAAAGGAACATTAAGTCATAATGAATATAGCAGTATTTTTTCATTTTGAAGGCAACGGACTGAGTTGTCTATGGCAGCAAATGCTGGCAGTGTTGCCACAAAGCAGCTTGGAGACATCGCGTACTCTGTGCGCACAGTACAAAACACCCTTGGACTTGTATGAGGTTGTATATAATTCATTATCTACAAAGTATCAGTTACATAAGGACCATTTAAATTATGATCAAACTTTCATGCTATTAAAAATTGAACATATTACAATATAGTTAATATAATTAACAAAGAATCATTTCTATTGCATGAAATGTGTCATGAAGTATTTTTTTTTATTTTTCAAGGTTCTAAATCTACCAGAAGGTGTAAAAACCGTGGCCGAGTTAGGAGTAACCCGATCTGCCGTCCCAGGCAGCAGAGCACGGCGGATTGGACCTGAGTTTGCCAGGAAATTACACACCCTTTTCACGGCTGAAGATGGAAATACATTAATTGAATAATAATTAACTCAAACTTGTTGGCAAATAAATATTTTTTTTTGTGAATTTATGATCAGTGATGGTTTCATTTGTTAAATAATCTTATACTTTCGGTTCCATACAACTCGATTCTGCGTCGTAGCATAAATCTTGAAAATGCGCAACACTAACATCAGCGCCTCTCACTGACAGATGTCAATTTGATTCTAACGTCAAAACAAATTTCATTTCCTTAAATGCATAAGAAAAAAAGTGATTTTGTAGTTTCAAAGTGTATTTTTACAATTTTGGTTTGAATTGGTCCGATATACATTTATAATGTCAGTGTATCTAACAAGAATAGCCGTAAGCGCTATCCGAAATATTTCCAATAAGAATTCCATACTTTCCAATGTCGAACTTTCGCCGGTCAAATTGTTTTTGAATAATAAATCTGATGTATTTTATATATCAAAGCAGTTGAAGGCAAGAAATTATACTACCGACACAATCCAACCAGTAGTTGCTCTAGATAATGCTAGTATACCACTGAAAAAGAAAACTGTGCACAAAAAAGCAATACTCGAGGATTTAACCAAAAAGGAAGGACATTACTTAACTTTCGCTTACGCAACAGCCAATTCTTATGATTTGAAAGCATTGAAAGAAGCTCTCGTACAACAGAAACTATACGAACCGGGAAAGTAAGGTTACATAAAATTTTGTAAATTTTCGTTAATATGACGTAATTACTTAAAGTAATATTTATCATTTATTATGTTAAACTGCCTAAATACATTTGAATTAATGAGCCTTTAATGTTATAATAAATCATTACACTTACAACTAATTACATATACTTGTGACAAAACAGAGAGGATGGATTTCTATAAGGCCTCGTCTTGACTCTCCTCTTGCCTATTTTACATGCCTGATGGTTATAGAAGCCTGTAGTGTCTGACTTAATTATGTCTTCTCAGATTAAAGGCGCATGAAGTGGGAGACGTGGTGATTGCGAATCCAGTCTACACAGTGGGGACTGAACCTAGAGAAATAATCTTTTTTAAAGAGGGTGCTGTCGTCTTTTGGAATTGCACCGAATTAGAAGCTAGTAATGTTCTTGATTTCGTTAACAGGTTTGTATTATATTACCGTATCAAAACGTAGAATAAAATAAAGGTTTGTTTCTGTATAATACAAGATACAGAAAACTTGTAAAACACTATAATACAGAAGAAGTATTGGGAAAAGGTGCCCTGCTGGTTCAGGAACAGCCTAGGTCACGCCTGCACATTGCACATTTCTTTCAGGTCATTCAAATATTACCTAAGCAGATTTATTGCATTTATTCACTGTTCATCCCTTCACCCATGTGAGCAAAGCTCTGAAATTATGATGTAAACACAATTAATATTTTGAATAATAATTTTTATACTATTTTCCAAGCTTAGAAAATGTATAGGATGCCAATATTTGTAAAAAAATTAAAAAACTGCTGACAAAATCACCATTCACTCCCTGTGTCATCAAAAATAAGCAAAGCAAAGATCCCCTGTCCCTATATGCTTATGTAATACTTGAACGGCCCCTTTAGGCTGAATGCAAAGTTAAGTGTAGTGAGGCATACAAGGATGCTTGCCTCTATTTCATATCTATGACTTAGAGTTGTCAGAAACTCAACAAATATAGACCATAGATTAATGAGGATCTATTATCCAACTGCTGCCAAAACATTTGGTAATCAAATATTGTACTCAAGTGCCAGTTTATTTGATAATCATTTTTTTGACTATTCCAGATATGAAATTGAAAGTTATCCAAAAGATGTGGTGGAAAGAGAAAGGGAAGTAATGACTTATGTATATCAACCGAATGTGTAAGTCATTTTGCATATTATTAATAGTATATACTATATTAAAATACCAAATACCTTTGATAGGACTGCACGGACGACAACATGGTGTGGTCCCGTGTTGCAGACTTTGACGTTAGTGAACATTAGCTCTCGGTCGTGCAGTAGCTCAGTGCAGAGGGTCCCGGTACATTCCTCGGGAGATCCCGGGGCCCTCGCAACCGCACTTGAGGATGGCCACCGAGAGGGTTTAGTGAGTAAGAGTCTCACAGATCCCTGCCATCCCGCAAAAGGCAGGGTATCTTCTAAAAATTTCCCCCCCTGATAACAAAAAAAGGACAGCATGGATAAAAAAAAATTACTAAGTAATTCAAGTATTATTCCGAACAGAATTTTGAATGCCAAATTTCATTTATATACCTGTTTTCAAGTTACCTTTTTTAATAAAAGAACGGATCAATGGTGGGCACATAAAGTGACCATCGACTCCTGGACTGGCAGCATTAGAATCGGTCAGCTTAAAAAATATCCATCCATCCATCCATCTAAATTGTCTCTGTTGGGGGGTCAGGAGTGTAGGGTGTCCTGGACTAACGATATAGTGTTCGGATGTCTTTGGATGTGGAACGCATACTGTGGAAGACATTGGGGAAGGCTTGTCCAGCAGTGGGCAGATGTGGGCTGATGATGATGATGATGATGATAGATTTTTTTTGTACTATTTGTATTACAGTAAGAAATGCCACTTGCAAGAGTCCTGCTTTCTTTTAGTACCGGACAGGGACAATTCTTTGGAAAAATACAGTTTTAGGTGAGTTTAAAATTTGTTAGTTTATTTGTAAAAAAATAAATAATTACAAGCAATACTAACCATAACACAATAATAAAAAAAAATGGTTTGCTACTTTTTTTCTGGTATATAAAAACTTTTTTTTCTGTTATATAAAAACTTTTTTTCTGTTATATAAAAACTTTTTTTTATTTACTTTGTGAAAAAAATTTGCACGATGCAACTAAACTGGACAGTTGTGCTGGGATATGGTTTACAGTAGTCTCAAGGTGGGATTCGAACTGTCGACCATGTGATCGCAAGTCGGTAACTTAACGGTTGCTTTATAAAGTGTGGGATTTGCGTTTCATGGCTGTTTTTTTTTTTAAATTCTTCAAATCTCGCATGTTCGAAGCCACGCTATGGCGCAGTCAGCGAGGCTCGGGGCCTGGGAGGCGCGCCTGGAGTCCCTGGCGGCCTCGGTTCGAGAGCACAGTGCAATCATGGAAAGGGACGGGGCTACTTATGTCGATAAAAAAGAAGTAAGTGATGCTAGCTACGTCCAGGTTCGATCCCCACCCACTAATATCATATTCTAGACAAGACTTGGGTTAAAAAATTGAATAGACTGAACTTTGACTCGGAACGTCCTTCCAAAATTGTGTTTTTTTTTAATGATTGTTGAATACCTACTGGACTGTACTCCTTCTTTTTATTTCTTTTTCTGACTTTGCTTTTGTTTGTCAGCGAGTTCCTATTTGGTATTTTACTGTCATAATTTGTGCAGTAACCGCAGTTCAATGACAGTTCGGGTGTCATTGTATTCCGATGAAGATTCGATTTTTCCCGAAGTTAGATAATTTCTAAGTACATGTGTAGTAGAAAAGATTAATTTCAGGTAGTTAGGAAGTTAGGTGAGCTGTTCTCGTTGCGGCACCGACTCAACGTCGAGTCGGATCTCTTGGACACGCCCGACTTCTACTGGGAGGAGGAGGAGTTGGAGAGATTGTATTCTAATACAGTCGCGTATTTTACGATACCGCGACGGACGAGGGTATGTTGATTTCAATATACACATGCGAAAAACAAAAATTATTATGACCAGAGCAATTAGTATTTACAAACATTGAAATTTGAGATATTTTACAAACAACAAACTGTATATAAAGTGTACAAAAAATGGTAACTCTATAAACAAAAATACGTAAGTTATGTTTTAAAAAAAATACTTCTGTAGGCTACATTTCGGGGAGTGTGCGCAGGAGTTGCACGAAATGATTGCCCCATCACCATTTTACCATCGGACGTCCAGACGCACGGCGTGCATCCATCCTTATGTAGTTGATTCGAGACATCGTTCCTTGTGCGCACTGTTAAGGCCAATCCTTCTCTCACTTAGGGTTATATAGGGTAGGCTCCGAGCTCCTCGGCGGGGACGTAAAGCGAGCTGATGATTGATCTTCTAGGTACTGAACGAGCGCCTCTCTCACTGTGTGGAACTGCTAGAGTTGCTGTCGTCGTGGGCAGCGGACCGCCACCACGTGCGGTTGGAGTGGATGGTCATAGCGCTAATTTTAGCTGAGGTCTGCTTCGAGCTGCTGCACTTCTTCGAGAGGTACTTCATGAGGCGTCCCGATGTGGAACGTTCTAGTTGAAGTTAGGTTAGCTTGTGTGTGATAGGATTTAGATTATCATGTTGTTATTTGGTACAATTTCGCCTTTCTGTAATGTCAGAAAAAGTGATTTCTTATAAGAGGATGGCAATGAATGGGATGACAGTGATCACCGTCCACACATCTGCAATACTAGAGGAAGCACAGATGAAGCACAGATGCGTTGCCGGCCTTTAATCTACTAGAATACTTTGTTAATTATAATATAGTACTAGGACGGTTTACATCTGGTTTCTGTAATGCGGGTTTCGAAACTAGTTAAGTAATGATATCCATTTTATATTGTGAACAAATTTTATCTATTTAAAAAAAAAACATCGATAGACCAATGATACATTTGTTAAGTTCGCTATGCATTTATAATTTTAACTGTACAGTTATATTGTACAGTTCACTTTAATTCCACAGTTATATTGTACAGTTAATTTTAACTGCACAGTTATATTTTTTAGTTCATTTTAACTGTACAGTTATATTGTACGGTTCACTTTAAATCCACAGTTATATTGTACAGTTAATTTTAACTGCACAGTTATATTGTGCAGTTCACTTTAATTCCACAGTTATATTGTAACGTTAATTTTAACTGCACAGTTATATTTTTTAGTTCACTTTAACTGTACAGTTATATTGTACGGTTCACTTTAAATGTACACTTACATTGTTTAACTCATTTTAACTGGACAGTTAATTTTAATTCCACAATTATATTGTTGGGATAATTCAAACTGTACAGTTATATTGTATAGTTCAGTTTACGTACATGTGTAGATTAAATTGAGAACTATATAATAAAACTGCAGTTGTGTTGTCTGTACGAAAGCTTATTCGCGTTACATCGCGTGTGTGATGTTTTACGAAATGTTCTTGACAACGTGTCTATGCTTCCTCTAGTGTCGCCGGTGTCTATGGATGGTCTATATCTATATATTGTGATCCCATCGTTTGCTTTCTCTTAATAAAAAAAAACCGTTTCATCAGACGTCGATATAATATTGATTTTGTAGTATGAGTTTACGCTCTATGCCGTGGTATTTAAGTAAATTGGTTATTACATTTGTATGTATATATATTTACTACACAACTAGTGAAATTATTTAGTAAATATATCAAACATGACATTAGGTTATGTATTTTCATTATATACAATTTTACTGTTTTTTTTTACATGCATAGATAGAAAAAGGTTAATAAAAATTAAAATAACTTGAAAGTATATAGTTTGTTTAAAATATATATGTTATAGTAAATTAGATATATTCTAAATCAGTGGTCGTCAAACCGCGGCCCTCGGACCTTTGGTATCTCTCTCTCCTGGTGCCTCTCCACTGGAGGCAGGCCGTCAGCTCAGAGAGCTTTTTCCAATCCTGTGTCAAGTTAAATAGATTTTCCACTCTGGCTATATTTTTCCACTCTATGCTATTTCGCAACCACGAATTCACCTTCCACCTTCCACCTTTGGTATGTTACTTTTTAATAGTCTGTTGTGCTTAGGATCGATTGTCATTCGACAAATATTTGTATCATACAATAATATTCCATTATTTGAAATAACGATTTTTTTAAAATTAACTTTAAAAAGACGATTTTTAATTGCTTCAAAATCAAAAAAAATAGTTTTAAAAAAATTGATATCTACGGAGTGTGTGTACGGGTTATAAAAAATTGATTGCAATGGTTGTGTTAAGCGCTGAGGGCACGAACATGCGGCCCGCAGTGATACCTCACATTGGAATTTGGCCGGATAGAAAAGTGTGACGACCACTGATCTAAATTGTTGCCAAAGTTGAATAGTTATGTAATTATGTTAATAGAAGATTGTCTATGGTATATAATAGTTTTATATAGATTGTATATAAAGTATAATATTTGTTTATGGTATTAAATATAATGGAAATAAAACAATTTGCTTTATGATATTTTTATTTATTTATTAATAATTTATTGGACCAAATCAATAACTCCTTCAACTATTTTTTTTAAATTTGAATCAAATATTACACATTCGTCGGACATACCCCAGTGACTCACTCAGATCTCTCTCCCAAGTGTATCAGGTTTTCCTCTAGACCGATGTATGGTTTCAGTCTTTACCCCCTTAATATAACTATCCATCTCGTCCAAGACCTACGCCTACCAGTAACACCATCAAATTCAAGCCCCATACTTTCAGTTTAAACTTCGACATAGTGAGAAAAGATTTTCCTTCGTAATTTTTCGGAAAAGTTCGTATTTATCGTACTCTCTCAAAAAGCTTCAGTACCCATCTTAGAGAATGACATTATTCATTTTGACATTTGACACTAAACAATCAAGTTCCTTATGGAAAATGTCACTGATTTGATACGATCATTCATTGACAGTTCGGGTGTCATCGTGTCCCGATAGAGAGCCGAGTTTACCCGAAGGAATGTAATTTCTCACTGCATGTGTAGAGTCACAATACAAGACACAAAATTTCACATCATATTTTGACAAATTATTTATTAAAAGTTTGTTGAGATATTTCACTAATTGACTTACTGTGAAGGATTAGATAGTCTGACGACTTAGTGGGAAGTTATAGGATTCGAGAGGAGCGCATACTGTGGAAGACATTGGGATAGTCCTGTGTCCAGTAGTGGACAAAGCCTGATGGACCTTCGATGTGTCTAAAACTAGGTGACACACGTGGAATAAGGCGTTTTAGTTCAGTACAAACTGTTCAGGTAACACTGAAAGTATGTCAAGCTTTAGTAATTAAGATTAATAACTTTTCAGGAGTTCACGTGTCGTACGCCGCAAGCCTTCGTATTCAGTGGATTTTGAAGATCCTTTATTACATGACCTCTCCATCATCGATACGTAAAACACTAATTGTAAAGACTGTTTGTTACACAGAAAGCTTTTAAATATATTATAGTTTTATAAAATAAAAAAACAAAAAATAAAAACAAACTTCTTTTACTTTAGCGTAGAAAAAGTTAAACCTCATTTTAGATCCAACAAGTTTGAGGTTACCTATCGGATTTAAATACCGCTTGTAATGTCAATTATGACGGATTTCTATGGTCAATATTACCATAGGTTTCTATTTTTGGACCATCTGTCAAATATGTGTATAAATATTTATAGATTTGTAATCTATTGATGGGGTAGGCCTCCCGCAAGATGGACTGATGATCTGGACGAGGTCGCGGGAGTATGCTGGATGAGGGTGTACGAGGACCGATCGTGGCGATCTTTGTGGCAGACCTACGCTCAGGCAGTAAGCGACATAAGGCTGATATGGTGATGATGATGAATCTATTGATGAAATATATCACTCGAGTGTGATGTCGCAAGAATTGTCAATTAATAAATGACAATGTTGAAAAAAATTGCCATAATAAAAAGTGTGGCAATCTTTATCCGCTTCAAGTTTGTGCTTTTAATTTCTTATCTATATATTATATAGTTAAAGAGAGTATAAAAAGGACTTTTAAGTATATCAAAAGTAACTAAATCATGTATCGACTTTAAAGGCCACCTCCTCTTATAAAATAATGTAGATATAAAGATTTACAGTCAAAGCATACGGCGGAATCACCTTAGCAACTGGTGTTTAACTCACTAAGGAGCGACCCTCACAGATATGACTAGTGTGTTATTACCCTTAATTTCACCTAAGTTAATTAAAAATAATGACTCGTAATGAATGAGCATGTTGCCCAGATAAACATCTTAAAGTTCGTTGCAAAAATCAAGCGAGAGAGTTTGTAATCAATTGGCAATTACCTTCAACGTACTTTGTAACCTATTACGATGAGAATAAGGTTAAGTTTGGGTTAAAATAATCACAAGTACGTGTGAATATTGTTTGGCCGCCGTACTTCAGGTACTGAACCGATAATATCATCAATATTGTAATATAAATATGGCTTTATCATCATAAAAGGCTGTTTAATGTTTGTTTGCGTATTGTAATTTATTCGTTCCCGCCCTTTCTTGTACTTGTGACTATTTTAAATTCTTTCAACTCCACATGTCAATCAAGATGGCGAACGTCAGATAGACTTTTATGAAACAATAATAACAATAAATATTTTTTGTGCATTTTTATTGTGAATAACTATGAAATGTTGCAATGAAAATTATTTATTATATACGAATCGAATTTAACAAGATTTCAATCAGAACTGTGCGTTTTTATTATGGCAACACCGACATTGTTAGTTTTGTTTAGCAAGCAAGCGAGCATAGACAAGAGCATAGAGCGTCGGTGGCGCAGTTGTTAAGCGCTTGATCGGACCGAACCGTACTCAACTTTGTCCAGGTTCGAACCCCGCCATGTACCATTGTGTTTTTAGATTTTCGAATTTCATATGTACAGTATCCGACGTTCTTACGGTGAAGGAAAATATCCTGATGCAAGCTGGACATATCTGAAAAGAAATTCAAAGATATATGTGAAGTCCACCAACACGAACTGGGCCAGCGTGATTGAATAAGCCCTAATAATCGGGTAAGTATTGAGCCCCTCGGTGGGAACCTGTAATTGGCTGATGATGATACACAACTGTGTTTTATTACCAACTCAGTCTTAGTGTGACGCTGTCAACGCCAGATGGAAGAGGAAATAGGAATGAAGGCCACATTTGGGGACCCTGAGTGCTGGGCGTCCCTCCAGGTGGACTGATGACTTAGTGCGGACGGCGGAAAGTCGTTGGATGCGGAAGACATTAGGGAAGGCTTCAGTCCAATAGTGACTGATAAAGGCTGATGAACTCTGTTTTAAACAGGATTTATCTTTAATGTGATAAATTCTATTGCAATGTTTGTATTTAAAAAGTCCTGTTTATGCGACTGCAATATGTGTGCATACAAACTTACGTCCGGTCGCCGGAAATAAATGACTCGATATCAACACGACGAACTCTGTAGGTAGTTTGTTTCACGATTTCCTGCGACGTGAACCGCTTACAACCTGTTTGATACTGTAACACGTTTATTTATATATTAGACAGATAATGTACGTAATTTTAATTAATGCTTATTATTAGTAGTTAATAAGTAATTGATTGTTATTTGATTGGCAATAAATAATGTTATGTTCACGCAGTCATTTCTGGTGCAGCGAAAATGCAGAGGTCTTTATAATAGATATGGATAGGGTTGCTTTTTGACTCTATTTGTAAACATGCCCTTGTTATGTGACAAGACTTGCAGTTATATTGTGTTACTATAATTATTATAATACAAGTCTAATCTGTCGTACTGGTAAATTAGATTGCATGTATAGATCTCAACACACGATTCGAAGCAGACGCAGCGATCGCGGGACTGGCTAAAATCCAGAAAGTCCTGTGACGTTGCGGCCACATCGGCACAAAAAAAACAAAAAATATATATTACATATATATTTGTATTAGTAAACATATATAGATACATTAAATTGAGGAAATCAGAACTAAACATATAAATATGAGCAAAAACAAGCACGAACCGCGAGTCTTCAGAAGCGTTAAAGTGATTAAGAAAAAATTCGCGTCAAAATAATGAACAAATTGAGAACCTCTTTTCGTTTGAAGTCGGTTAAAAATTATAAAGGACAATTTGAGTCGTTGAAATGACTAAAAGCGGTGGTTGCTCACATTTCGACTTTAATAAAACCTCACCCTCGTTGTTATTTCGCAAATCGCATGTCTATGATAGAGTTCGGTATACGCATGCGCGGTATTCACGCGGATTTTTATTCCGCCAGTCAGCTGTCAAACGCGCTGGGTGGTCCTGTGTCTTTTACGATAAAAACATCCCGTTTGTTAGTTGCCAGTGATTTATTTTTATTAAAAACTCTTTACGACAGTTTAGTTGTTATAATTAATAAAGGAGAGGTTAGGATTTACATCGTAGTTTCTTTATGCTATTGTAAATGTAATTTTATTTGGTGAATTTGTGAAAAATGTGTCGGTAAGTGTTGGTGGTTGGTGACATCACATTGTTGACACGTCTTTGCAAAATTTTTGGTGAGTTTTTTAAAATTAATATTCTGTTTAACCGTTCTATAATATTATTTCATATCAATTAGAATTATGCATATTTTTAGTATAATATATCTAATAGTTTTTAAACTATAGATAATTCGACAGTATATTTTTTTTAATTCAGGGTAACTGTAAATGGACAATTAAGATATACAGTATTCTATTCTTTATAAGATATATTCGTATTTACGTAAACATGAAGCCGAATAAATTTGTGTTATAATAAAATTCAGCTGGGATTAAAACCGTATTCCAATGCGGTTAGTCTTTCGTAAAGAAAGACGATTGTATTTCGTCCTTCTGTTTATAATTTCGACTCAGGTAGTTCAAATCCACGCAGGGATTCATAATGAAATATGTTTTCATCGTGTCCTGTCTATTTTAAACCATTTCGTGGCCACAACAGCACGACGCTTTCGAATACGAAAAAAAAAAACAATATTTTTCTAAGGAATTCCGTATATTTTATTACTTTTGCAAAGTACTTTAATGTTAATTGAACTACAGTTTTTTTTAGAACTAATTAATTGTCACTATACTAAGATATTGGAGGTTACTAAGAACACAATTTTGTAATTTTTGTAGTTTTAAGCGAAAAATTTGTATATCATCTTTGGCCATATTTCCGTTTTACGCATTGATCCCTAATACTTGTAAAAAAAAGTATGTTTATTAAAAAGTTAAGCAGGTAGCTGGGGTCCCGCTGGGATTTCTTGACCTTCATTAAGAGAACAATAGGACCCGGCTTGTTCTGACTATCCGTCGCCTTCGATAAAATTTATAAGATATACTACTGAAAAATCATTGAATTACATCGATTTGACAAGGGTTGATGATGATGATTTGGTAAGAAACTAACGTATTTTTTGTCGTTAGTTTTAATAAGCATTAGTTAATTAATTAATTATTAAATTTTGAGTCCTTGTCTACCCACTGTTGGATGGACCCTTTCCTAATGCCTACCATAGTATGCGTTCTTCCTTCCGCATCCAAGGACTTCCTGCCGTCCGCACCAACTCATCGGTCCATCTGGACGGAGGACGCCCACTCCTGATCCCTAACCGTGCCCTCCACTTCAACAATTTCGTCCCCATCTGGCGTTGCTGGCGTAAAAAATGAATTAATTTAATTGTATGGTC
The DNA here is from genome assembly GCA_027563995.1 of Papilio gigon. Classification (NCBI taxonomy): domain Eukaryota; kingdom Metazoa; phylum Arthropoda; class Insecta; order Lepidoptera; family Papilionidae; genus Papilio; species Papilio gigon. The sequence goes on along the minus strand of JAODUI010000014.1, from coordinate 2,841,344 downwards.
AAGTTTTAAGCTAGTTTAGTCCGATTTTTGATGAAGTTAATAGACTCGGTAACTAGGAACAAGTTTACATTTCCTTTATACATGCTTACAAAAGCTTATTGCGGACAAAGACCTGCGCTGTTTGAATATTTTACTAAGGATTTCCGCAGTTGTTCATTGTTCCGCACGATAGCCCCTTTGTTCAGTGCTACCAAGTTCTTTGTTACAGCCATATAAAATAGGTAACTTGTAACTAATTATTGGTAAATAAAAACTATGTATAATTCATTTACTTCCATCCTTTAGAATAATTTTGCAACACCTTTTAGGTTAATTTATTTCGTTGGCAACGTCTTGTGTTAAACAGTGCCATCTATTGGTTGTATGCGGCATTGATTCAATAAATAAGTAACTAAAAAGATTTAGATGCGTTTTCGATACATCATAATATGGATTTTCATTTTGAAATTAGAAAAAAGATGAGATAATCGTGCGACCCTGCCAGGATTCGAACCTGGAATCTTCTGATCCGTAGTCAGACGCGTTATCCGTTGCGCCACAGGGCCATTTAAACGATAATCTAATTTATGATATATAATTCTACAAATGTACTTTAAGATTGTTCAGTGTTTTTGACATAAACTTCTTATAAAAAGAATATATGTACTTATAATTATTTATTCTTTATTAGTATCATACGATAATACTGGACTCTTTTTTTCATTTTGACGTCTATTTGTAACAGATGGCGCTAGTAGTCTTTTAAATTCTGTATCGTTAACTATACTTTTTTTTTCATATTTCAATTTTGAATGATAAGTATTTATAAACGAGGTTTTAGAGGAACATTATCAAATAAGAAATCGTAATTAACATGAATATATAAAAAATATTAAAGTGTACTTTAAAGTATTTTTACAAATTAAATTTACAAGTTTATAAACCGTAAAGAATTCAGTAGTCATTTATAATTAACGGAGGGTTGGGAAAATACGTAGATGAAATGAATTTCCATTTGTAGCATTAGTCATACGTAACGGAACGGGGGTAGACGGCTAGACAGGGCGTGTCCCCACGCGTCGCTATTCAAAATTCCTTGTGTACAATTTAATTCAAAATTTAATTGCATACTCTTATTTATGGTATTGAAGTTTTTCTAAAACCCCACAGATTTTAATTACCTATTAATTAAACGGCCGACACTCTTATTTACATGATGTCGGTACTAACTAGTTTCGAGTTTCTCTTCAGGGTGAGTTGGATATTATTCCGGGGCTGTGGCCTATCCCTTACTATCTCAGTGATAGTCATTTCATCATCAGACCTTGTTGACTACTGGATATATGCCTTTCCTGATGTCTTCTCACCGTTTTATACTTAGATTGTAATCAAAAACGTTTAAATACTTATTATTTCAATTAAAATATAAATTATTGAATTAAATAGATACTTACTTGGCTGGCGCAGCGACTCAAAGTGTGTCTTGGGCTCCGGCACGAGAGATCACCGACGTCGCCTGTCCAGCGCCGCCTCCTGCTAGATAAAATAGATTTTGTTTACTGTTATAAGCTAATACTTGACCACTATCCCGTTTAGTATTAAATGTTGATGCAGTCTAAATATGATACGCGCTAGCTTAACAAATGCCTGTTCACTCTACTCTTAAAGGCTCCGAGGTCATATTTGCTACAGGGTTCCATATCTAGATGTCGATATCTCAATCCAATTTGTCTATTTTGGCAATGTTATAACAGTTAATCCCCCCTGGGTTTGTTCCGACGTCCGAAGTCTGCACTCGGAGGTCGTTAGAAACGTCCTTAATGAACTTGAAGATTGAAGTTCGTTCAAGGTTAAAATTAATTCAAATAGCAACGTTTACTTAATGAATACCACTTTCTATTGCTATTAGGTTCTAGCAAATTTTGTTTTTTTTGAATTTGGACCGATGACTTTGTGGGGTGGGAAGTCGTTCGATGCGGAAGGCAAGTATACTGAGGAAAGCGTTGGGAAAGGCCTATGTCCAGCAGTGGGAAGACAAGGGCTGATGATGATGATGTATTTAGTTTGTCCCGTTTATTTAATTATTATTTTGACTTTGTTTAGTTTATTAAACATTGCCATCAGTCCTACAATGGTTATTTAAGACCTTTAGTATAGATTTCACGTTCTAAATCTGCACTAAGGTATACTCTTAGACATCAATAGGTGACCCTAAGTAAGGCAATAAGGGATTTAATGATTTAGAACGCGGTGAACAAAATGTCATAAAAACATTAGTTTCAGAGATGGCTTCCTTGATCTTTTTTGTCTCTTTCTCGCTTACCGTTTTTTTTTCATTTACACCTCCTAACTGTAATAGCGTGATAATATCCTAAAACCTGACATAAGTATAGACCTTGTTACTACAAAAATAATTATTGAAATCTGTGTCGAAGTTATTGAGATTGTACGTATCGAAGTTCATAAACTTTACGTTCTAATATATCTCGTATAGACAAATAATATCAGTGTGTACGTGACTTTACGTTTGTAAATCTACGTATCCAGTAAACGTTAGTCGCCCTCCCATGGCGTTAGCGATCAATACAATCAGAGGAAGGTCGAATTTACGCAGACGCACCGAACGAATTTTCGAGACGTACAAATTTTCACTTAACACACTTGAAGGTGAGTGAGATTTTTTAATTTTACTACCCTTTGTCGCCTTTATAGACAATAATACTATAAAGATATCCAGTCACAAATCAAAACTAATTATGAGAATTGAATTAATGATTCGAGGTGACCGACACGAGGGACAGTGGCGCGATAGTTTACACGAAAAAGGACTTTAGATGGGTCTGAAACTAGGCGCTACCTTTTTTTTTTCCTTGGGGGGAGGGGGTGTGGATCTAATGAAGATATCTTGTTTGATGGAACAGGGTTATGTGGAGTTTTCAACAACCTTGTCCTTGTCCTATTACGATCGATGACTCCGGGATCTTCCGTAGAACGTACCGATGCTCCACTGCACTCAAGATATATTATAGTATATATATACATATATATGTATATATATATAGTAACTCGTGAAAGTTTTCATAATATACGATTCGTTTGTTGTATATTTTATATGAAAAATTTAACTTAATCACAATATCTAAGTACCGATGTAATCTAACACGGCCCCCATCCGTCCAGTCTTCGTTAAGCAGCATGATGCATTCATAAATGTATTTCCGCCACGCGCTGACCAGTGACGGGCAAGTTATCGATATATCGATAAAAAATTTTGCGTCGATAAACTCTGATTGATATGAGGTTGGCACTGACTTTTCTGTTATGATGCAACAGTTGTTATTAAACGTTTTAATCCGCAAGAAGCATTGCTTTGATCCTAAGAGATAAGTTATTAAGTGAACAATTTTCGAATTAATGGTTCATTGTGTCAAGTTTTTGTATATGTATGGAATCAAATATGACAAGGTCGGGTCGTTTGTAACTTTTTATCGTTAACTAACATAAAAATGTTAAAAAGTCTATTGTTAAATATTTAGTATTTAATCTTTTTTTTGTTAAAAAATAACAGATTTTTGTTCATATACTAATATTTCTTTTAAGTATTTAACTAACGTTTAGGCTTTTATTAGGATATGGTTTACGATAATGTGATGGTGGGAATCGAAGTCTCAACCACGTGATTGGGAATCCTAACCATTAGACTATTGTTGCTTAAACTGTTCTTTCCAATTTTTATGAAGTTGGCGAGAAGTCGTTGGATGCGGAAGGAGGACCTCATATTGTAGAAGGTTCAGAAGGAACAGTGGGCAAATAGAAACTGATGATAATTCATTCATCATCATCATCATTATCAGCCTAGTGTAGTCCACTGCTGGACGTAGGCCTAATTCATTATACATGTAATATTATGCCCTCATAAAGAAAAGGGATAACAGGGGATACATTAGTTGGACATCTCTATCGGAAACAGAAGATTGCCAGCAAGGGTCCCGGGGTCGATGCTGCAGTACTTGTGTCACTATGCGGCACGCGGGCGCGAGGGGAAATCGACAATTTAGTCGTTATTGTCTTTAACAAGGTACTCTATTGACCGCTTGAACGGGGGTCGTTGAGTGCATTCGTTTAAACAGTTCAAATTTAATTTGAAGTTAAGCGAACTCGAGTTATTAGGGTAAAATATTTATTTAGTAGAAAGAGTAATTTATATTGTATGTATCTGTATAATAAAAATAACATAAAGGTACATATAAGAAAGTGTTGTAGGCGATGAGATTGAATGTTGATGGTTATAGAAGAAGACCAAAGGTCTGAATGGATTGTGTGAAGGAGGTTATACGTAAGAACGGTGCGGGTTCAGTTATGACGGACTGATGTATGGTAGAATACATTTTGCCCTACGTTGAGAAAAGGACAGATCGATGATACTATTTCTGTTTTTTTTTCTTACAGTGCTTGTCCGACCATCGAATTGTCAGTCATAATGTTTACCCTAGGCATTGGTCTAGACCATGCGTATACGCTGAACCTGCCCATTGTTGTGAACATTAGTTAATGAGCAATTACTTTCTATTACGTTTTTTAACCTACTTCAAATAATAGGAGGTTTTCAATACATCTGTATGGTTTTCTATGCCAACAATGTTATGTTTTTTTTTATTTCATAATGTAATGCCGCTCTTACGGTGAAGGAAACCATCGTGATGCAACCTGCACATATTCGGCGAAGAAATTCAAAGATATGTGTGAAGTCAACCAACACGCACCGGGCCAGCGTGGTTGACTATGGCCTAGTCCCCCCCTAATAATAGGGTAGGCTCTGAGCCCCTCGGTGAGGACGTGTAGTGAGCTGATGATGATGATGATGATGCTAACTCTCTTAAAGGTCCTTAATATCTCAAATAGCGTAGCAAAGTCTTTGTTCAACTATTATACTGCAATTATACGGACCTACGCTACCTAGTCACTGATATAGGGTAGGCAGCGAGCACAGAGAGTGGGGA
>JAODUI010000014.1:2775185-2789379 GCA_027563995.1 Papilio gigon | reverse complement strand
ATACTACTTATAAAACGGCTTAACTCACGTGCAACTCGGTGTCAGTACCGACTAGTTTCGAGCCCATCGGGGGCTCAGCTTCAGGGTGAGTGGGAACGGATAATAGTATAAACAAACTAGAAAACGTTAAAAACGTATTGGTTTTAACCTTATCATCATCAGCTCACTATGTGTCCCCAATGAGGAGGTCGGAACCTACCCTATAAGAAGTGATCAGGCCATAGCCAGCGCTGGCCCAGTGCAAAACTTCACCCATATCTTTGAATTTCTTCGCAGATTTGTGCTGCATCACGATGTTATCATTCACCGTAAGAACTTCGGATGTGCATATGAAATTCGAAAATTGAATAACATATTGGTATATAAGAGGGATTGAACCTGGATATTTTAGGCACGGTCCGGTCCGATCAAGCGCTTAACGATTGCTCCACAGACGCTCTTATATCGGTTATTACGACCGAATGTTTCCCACCACTCAACGTCTTTTCTGTTTTTTTTTTATGTTAGTAGTTTTTTGTTAATTCACTAATATTTTTAGTAACCATTCTAGGTAAGCTAGAAATAGCTTGTAGAATATGATACACTCCAAAAATCGAATGGCGGGATTCGAATTCTCAACCGTTAAATCGGTAGTCTGTACACACAACCATTGGGCTATTAGCGTTTGAAAAGTTTATACACAAATTAAATGCTGTTTTAGTTTTGAAATCCCGACATTCAAAATTATTATTATTTACGGAATAAACGCGAAGTTGCGGGGAATAATTAGTATGGATGGGATGGGATTAATTAGTTATTAATGAATTTACCATATGCCATATAATATGGTACTTCAGTATAAAAATAACTTTCAAGGTAAAACGCGAATACGTTCTATCGTATTTTTGTAACTGAATCATATCAGTATTTCAGAGAAGTTTCCTGAATCATCGGTCGCGCTATCTGGCCGGGAAGTTTAACGTTTGTTTTGTCGCGATCTACTTTCGTTGTTGTACTGACTCAGTGTTTAAATGTTTATGAATTTATTTAACAAAGGACTGCTCTGTAACATACGAACTTCATGATGAATTTTACTCCATGGTTTTTTTTATGCTAACATTTGCCAGCTTGAAATTCCGTTCTCGAGGAATTTAAAAAAAAAAATATCAAAAACTAGACTACGTTGTTCAGTGATTGAACAAAAGATTTTTTGATATAAGTCTAGTAGTTTTTGAGTATTTATGTTAAATAAAAAAAAGTCTTTTTAATATCAGTTTAGATTTATAGTTCAAAGTGACGTCATTTTTTAATGCAATTTTAAACCACTATCTAAAATTCTAAGCAAGGTAAAACATGTCAATATTCTCTAACAATATTTACATGGTAATTATATGGCAACATTCTGCTTAAGGTCAGTCGTGACAGACGGAGGACACGTGGACGCTTGGACCTTACAATTAGTGTTGCCAGTATAGCCGCGATGGCGACTCGTGCGTGAAATTCACCCAATTGAAAACATCGTGCATATTCGAATTAACTCAATTTCCTTTGAAATTTACAAAGATAATGCTTCATTTATTAATAGAGTGTTGAGGTCGTGTCAAATTAATTACGCATTTGAGTAAATCAAATGTTTATTATAAAAGTATTTTGCAATAATTTATACACTCAAGAGGAATCCGGGTCATTTAAAAAAACCTATAATTCTAGAATGAAGAAATGTAGAACTAACAATGCTAGCTTTATAAAATAAACAGTGTTTAATGGACAATATAATACCCCTTAAATTGAAGTATTAACACTTCTTAGTTACTGCAAGGTTACGTCATAAAAACATAAATTTGAAATAGGGAGACCTTCGAAGATGGGACTACGAAATTACTACATTTGACTTTTTTTTAAACATATTGTTGTACAAAGAACTTACGTTTCCTAGTTTTGTTAGAAAGCGAGATCAGCAATCATTTTCTTCATGTATCTTTTAAAAAAACATCGTGACCTATATGTTATATGACTTTCATATAATTGTCTTTTTGTTGGGTTTTATATTGTCTATCAAACACCGTTTATTTGATTAAGCTAGCATTCTTTTCTAAGATTTTTTAGGTTTCTTTAGGCTTTTAGGTGACATTAATTGCTCTTGACTATATCATCTGATGAGGTTATAAACCTGCCCTTCTCCGTAGTGTTGACACAGTATGTACTCCATACATCTCTGTCAGCTGTCATATCCCATTCATTCCCATCGTTTAAAGTTTATCGCTCAATGTCAAATATCATTAGTATTAACTTATCCTTTATAGGTTATAATTAACTATTGTTTAATTTACAAACCATTAGTAAATCGATACTGTTTAAATAACAGAACTATTTCATTACTCAATTTTCTTAAGTTGGCGCCACTGCGAGTGGCCCGTAGGGTTGTCACTCCTGGTGACATATTTATAAAAAAATTGAAAAGTGTTCATTCTTTTACATCTTTTTTTATCCTAAGATCTCTCAATGTACAGCGTAAAGTGATAGATTGAAATCTATTCCAAGAAAAGTATTTGGCCTGTAAACTTTGACACGATATAGGCGATAAAATATCACACTAATAAAACTTAGAGCTTCGGTGGCGCAGTTGTGAAGCGCTTGACCGGACCGTACTCGACATTGTCCAGCTTTAAACCCCGCCATGCACCAATGTGTTTTTCGATTTTCGAATTTCATATGTACATTATTTGACGCTCTTACGGAGAAAAACATCGTGATGCAGATGAGAAGAAATTCAAATATATGTGAAAAGTCAATGCACTGGGCCAGCGTGGTTGACTGTGGCCTAGTCACCCCTAATAATAGGGTAGGGTCTGAGCCTCTCGGTGGGGACGTATAGTGAGCTGATGATGATTAAACTTAAGGAAATTAGAAATCAGTAATGATAGAATTTCATGTAGGCGAAGTCGCAAAGCTGGTTTTTATATAAAACTATTGCCAACCCTATCGTTAATCTGAATGCGTCTCCGCCCTCGCGCCTCTAATGCTTCGATAATTGCTGTCTATCGATAGCGATCAGTGCGGCAACAGCAAGGCCACGCTCCGGCCGCACTTCGATTCTTCCAACGCTCTGATACAGATACTGCTAATTAGATGATAGCTGACGAAGAAAACTGAAGTGTCGATGGTTTGTGTTAAAGAGAACATGCGTAGACCTCTATGAACTCTTGACTTAACATAGCAAAAAAGGTAGGTCGAAATTGATGAACAAATGATTTGTTTAAAAAAAGACCGAAGACGGTGTGGATGGATTGTGTGAAAGTGTATTAGGGGTCTGAATTCAGATATGACTGCTGATGTATGAAGTACTGTGTCGACACTACGTGGTCTATGTATGAATCACTGATAGAATGACATTCCAAAATCAAAATTCGCTTCGCAAACCAGCGGGACGATATAATCTTATTCTCACGCCGGCCGCAGCGCGACTGCGAATACGGAATGTTGACCGTTACGAGCCATTATTTGCTTTGCTATACAGGTCACATGGAGCACGATGTAACAATTCTAAACCAAGTATTGTTGACTGACAGGTTTATCCCTGGGTACGTGTATTGTGCTGGCTATTAGACCATCAATATGAGATTGATATTCCAAATATCCGACGACAGCGCGGTCGAAAGTCGTTGGATGCGGAAGGAGGACCGTCACATCAATCGACCCTTGTAAACCATACCCTAGTACAGGCCTAGAGTTTAGTTGGTATATTATGAATATTTTTGTGTAGATTTTTAATCTAATAATATTTATTTTACCACTCCAACCAAGCTCTAGATTTATTCTAGGATATGATTCACGACAGTAGTCGAATGGTGGGACTCGAACTGTCGACCACGTGGTCGGAAATTCGCACCGGAATACAAGAATATCAGTAAATTAACATAAATCTGCTAATAATAAAGAAGTATGACAAAATGTTTTTGTATATAAAACAATGGGAACCCACGGTATGGTATTTAATAGACCTAATAAAACCTATTTTATTAACAAACCATGTTTTACATTCAATTGTTTATGAATTGTATTGACAGATTTGACGCGGATTTAAACGTAACTGTTGACATATAGTCATATTCGTTTTATTAAAAGGAGTAAAAGGGATGTCAATATTAAAACAAATGCTACTACAAAGGTACGGTTAGTTTGTTATGGCGGTCGTGATCGAAGTGAATTTATGTTCGTTGTGTTGGTATTTTATCGCATTTGTCGATAAGCGTCTGTTGGTTGTCGGTTATTTCTCATATTGATTGGATACACTCGAGTCATAACCTCTAACCGTCCTTATCGGTCTCAATACACTTCGGTAAATAGGTCATTTCAAATAAATTTACTTTGCATGGTTCATTCATTTCAGAATTTTATTTGTAATTTTGACAACCCTGTCGAGAATCGACAAAAATAGGACTTAAATTTGATAAGTCGTTACACTCTAAGATAAATTCAAACGAAATTTAAATTTATACAATTGCATCTGTGGTTGCTTTAACATTGCGGATATCTGGTCGTCGATGATCACCTCTATGAGGGCATCGCTCATTCGCCCTCTACTTTGATACAAAAATTGATCAGTAATTATCTTGAATGGTAGATACAGGGCTTACTAATATCAATTCAAAAATTTGGAAATACGTTTGTTAGACTGTATCTCCAGAAGGACTTTCTTCTCCAGAAGAAATTTGGTATGTAGGACATTGTCTGGATGACATAGGCGACCAATGTAGTTTTTATTTTTCTCGGATCTGTTCGTCAGCTAATTATAAACAATTGAATATCGTTCGTAATTGACTTCCTTAAGACAATAAACTAATTTATAACCTTTATTCGATGTAGTAACCAAGGGCACTCCGTGCAAGAGTTATCTGCTTAAATTACCTTTAAAATGACTTAAGAATCAGAGAATAAAGGTTAAGCCAGGTCCGTGAAATTAATTTTAATTAATATTTTATACGTTATTCAAAGAAGTGGCCAGTTTTAAAACGATAATTTATTCTTTTAAACACTTCAATGGTCTGGGGTGAATCGGTACGACGAATTTAATGTTGCCATAGCGATAAATTTTAAACGATTAATTTATTAATAAATGTTTGCAGATAAAATTAATTACAAACCTCGACCTGTGAATAATTTGTATATTTCTTTAAGTGTCAATCAATCAAGCAATCCAGGAAATAATTAGGCCTACACGTTTCATTTTATGGTAATTTATTTTGGCGGGTGACGAGTTTTTGCTTTAGGCGGCTTGACATCTGTCAACTGTCAAAAGTGCTCTCGTAGATATTGTTAAATGGACTGACAATATGATTAATTTCAGACGGTACAGTAGTATTCCGTATGACAATGCTTTTGGTATTGTTATTTTTTTATTAGATAGACCTTTGGATTGTTGCAAAAAAGATTGTGTTCATCCGACGGCTTCTATGAATGCCGTAAAAGTGTAATTGGTTATTACTAATATGTTTTTGAATGTGAGTTTATATGTAATTTATAAAAAAAATAAATCTAAAAGCTATATCGATTCGCATTCTTCCTCTGTTCAATTAGTCGATTTCCTTTTGTTCATTTTAAAAATACTTATAATATTAACAAGTACACTGTAATCAACTTAAACTGTACATACGTGTGCGTTTCTGACATTACCGCACTCGTAATGGCGGCACCGGTGCAGTTTTTCGCGCCTTTAATGGTTATTATTAAGCGTGCGCGGAACGACATCTGTCATTGTCAAAAGTCATTGTCATCGCGAGCCGTCCATAGAGATGAGAGCGCGTCGAAATATGCACATTGAAGGCCTCTGTATTCATGAATGTTAAGGTTTCTCCTTGTCCTTGGTTCGGTTTAGGTAGCACTATCGTATATGTATAAAAATAAATAACAATATTATGTGTATGAAAAAGAATTCAGCGATAAAAACCTATGGACGTTATTTGTTATGTCGACAATTCTGTCAATTGGTTGTTTTAATCTATTTTACATTAATTTATGACTTCTAAATAGTTCGGTAAGTTATTTTAAGTGTGTATCCTTACAGCAACTGTTATACAACCTCAAACTGCTAATTTTTGAAAATAAAACTGTAGTTTTATTTGTTTGTCAGTTTGAGACTGTATAACGCTGGAATAAAATTTACCTCAATAACCTCAAAACACCGGTTTTATTATGATTTTATATAATCTGAAATAATGTATAATATTTCATATTTCTTTATGTTGTTTTTTTCTCATGTAACGCCATAGATGTATGAAAGAGTGCATACTGTGCGGACACTGCGTAGGGAAAATGGCAGTGTCATGATTTCATATTTCTTCATCCAGTTCCGTGATGTAATTACGTGTATGAATGCTTATTATAAAAGATCTTAAATCACCTTAATTCTTATTGGAAAATTTTGATCAATTCATTTCCTGCAAATTGACAGTCGACTTTGACCTCAACTGCCTGTCCTTAAATTGACTTTTTCGAGCTAAACGAGAAACCTTTGAGGCGTTTCCGTGACATTAAGACATGATTATTGCCGTTAAAATTATATCATCATCAGCCTCTGCCCACTGCTGGACTTCCTTTCCCAACTACCACAGTGTGTGTGTCCGTATCCAACGACTTCCCGACTCCCGTCAGGAGTCCAAACTCCTGGTCCCCGACCGTGGACCATTCAAATATTCTCCCCTCCCCATTTGGCGAAAGTTCCTAATATTAAATGAGAAAGATTGGATGGATGATTATTGTATAGCTTCAGAACAGCTGAACACATTACGCTGAAATTATGTAGAGATGTAGAACATTGGAAGAGGACACAGGCGAGTACTCGCTCGGACGGAGTCACGGGCGGCAACTAGTGTGATAAACTTTATAGAGGTTTGGCCGCGAGATGAAATTTATCGATATTTACATCATTTATTTTAAATAATAGTAGATTTTTGTTAATTTACTATTATTTCTCTTGACCATTCCTGGTGTTGAAAAAGCTTATGTTAGGATATGATTCACAATAGTCGAATGGCGGGATTCGAACCCACGACCGTTAGTATTTGTAACTATTAGGCTATAGACGTTAAATTAATCTTACGTCCGTGTTTTCAAGCACGTTTCAAAGTTTTATTGTACCACTCAAGATTGAATATTTAAACACTTTTTTTTTTTAATAAATGCCTAAATTTTATGCATCGTTCATATTTTTTTTAAGTATCGAAGTATCACGTCGTTTGGGTTTTGAATAAATTAAGCTGTCAATAATAACTTTATCTAATCAGTTTTTTAAACAGATATTTTTGTGAAAATATGATTGTTCAGAAATATTTATATTTTTCAATTAAAATATGTTTTTTTTGTAAATTATTTATAATTGTATTTCGTGTTAACTTTTTAATATTTCTTGTGACCCTCCAATTAAGCTCTATGCTTGCTAGTTTACAACAATAGTCGAATGGTGGGAATTCGAACCCACGACGGCTAGATAAGTAGTGGTACCCTTAACATTGGGCTATTGGTTATAAAATGGGTCATCTTCAAACATTGTCTGCCTACTGCTCGACACAGGCTTTATCACCACGTTCAACGATATGAGAGTGCTCCATCCGCATCCAACGACTTCCAGCCGTCCGTTGCTGGAAGGACATGTGTAATATAATGTAATTTTTACAACGAAAATAATTCTCTCGTTAAGTGTATAAAAAGCTATAAATCAATAGAGGTCTCGTGTATTCATAATTTGGGCTTCAAGTATATCGAACCCCGAGCCGCGTAACTGCGCCTTATAAATGTAAAATTGTCAATTATTGCCTGACAATACATTTTTTGTTTCGCAATTACTATCTTATAGTGTACCTGGTAGGGTCGATAATTGTAATTACGGTCGATGGAGGCGAGAGAGACTTTTACGTATATGCAAGGTCTTTGCTACATATCATGATGAATTATTATTCGTCATTAAATACTTTTTAAAGTTTATTTAACGACGGTGTCATATCTTATGTCTCTTTAATAAAAATATGAGTGTTTTTTTTATCGATTATTAAGTGGGTGAATCGATTAATTATGTCGATGTTTCGGTGAAGATTCTATTCATCGTCGATGGTTGTCCCAGACCTATATCGTTTCCGTTTTAATGACATCTTATTTATTCGAATAATTATTACTCGATTTTTTTTTTTTGTTTTCGGCCAGGAATTAACATGATTTCGGGCAACATTTCGCTAACATACACTCTATATGCACTGATGACATGGATCCCTAATCTATTTATAAAACTATACGGCAGTAATAATCAATTTACAGCTTTTAGCCCTTACAATAAAGTTGAATTTACAACAATGGTTACTGTAGTAACAAACGGTCCCCTTCTAAAATATGCCTAGTATAAACTGACCGGTTGCTAATTTGACAAGTTGAGGCAATAATTGACGTGCGGGGGTCTGGGTTAAATGGACATAAGGCATCAGCGAATGCAAACAGGATGTGCCGGCGACGTGCGGTCATAGATCAAGAAATATAAATAAACAGACGTGTCATTGATTTGTGAGTGGTGTCATAGATTAAGAAACATTGACATGACTTCTGACCATTGTTCAAATGTTATGACAACAAATTTCTTATGTATTAATATTATGACAACAATTTTGACCATAATTTTGTTGCAAAAAAAAAAAAAGAACACACTTCTTTTTTTAAAATTCGAACGACAATTTATCAAAGAAATACTGTCGAGAGTGTTTGCAAAATAAAATTGTCCGTTAAGCTTTTATAGCATCTATAAAACTGCGAATAGATATTCCTGTCCTACGCACGGACGGAACCTGACAATCCAACGCATACAGTATCTACGCCGGACGTCTGACGTGGCGAGATTACAGGAAGTCCTTATTAGTTAGAAACTATGTGTCCTTCGTGCGCCTTCAACTTTATCTGTTAATAAATATATCTGAAACAGTAGAAGAGATAAAGGTAGAGGATGACCGAATACGATGTGGATGCTGTGTGACAGAGGATAAGAAGTGTGTGAGTACAGATATGGCTGACAAAGATTTATGGAAGAACACATACTGTGCCTACCCCCTGTAGGGAAAGATTGATAATGATGATCTAAATCACTTATAAAACGGCTTAACTCACGTGCAACTCGGTGTCAGTACCGACTAGTTTCGAGCCCATCGGGGGCTCATCTTCAGGGTGAGTGGGCTAGAGTGGTGAGTGCACGTGAGTTAAGCCGTTTTATAAGTTATATAGTGAAATGTGCCGTTTTATAAGTTATATAGTGAAATGTCTCACGAAAGTTTTAATAGTTTAAGAAAAGGTTGTTTTAAAAAGTGGTCAGCATTTGCTACTCTACAAGTGGTAGTACTGATCCTATTTCATAAAAAAAAAGCAAATTTTTTTAGACTAGTGAGAAAACATATGTATGGTAACGTGTATGAAAACTCAATATTAAACGAATACTTGTGACAAAATTACCATTAAGAGAAAATTCTACATATAAAAACATTCGCTAAATACATCATATTTGCCCAGCAGTGGGCAGACAAAAGCTGACGATGATCAAAATTTAACATTTTCGATAGTTATTCATATAAAAGCTCTGCTATTCTTTTTTGTAACATTTAACGTATATTTAAAAGTAATTTACACCTTCTTGTAATCAAATTAATATGGATATGTGGTCGAAAAATAATAGTACTTTAAGAAAAAAACCATCTAATATCCTTTTTATCATTTTTCACAATTCAAATTCATTTAAATTTGATTTATACTCTTGCCTAAGTGCAATTAATTTACACAAAGGTAAGTATTGAGTTACAAAGTTGCAGTGCCTCCCTAATTTGCCTTTTCCAATACGTTTAAAATGTTGAAATATTATTTCATATAATAAAAAAAAACACTAGTTCTACTTAACAAAAACTCAACGATATTTATTTTTAAATCATTTCTACAATACTTGGAATTTCTAGTAAATGGTGTTTGCTTCGATGTTCTGCTGTTACAAAGATGTAGTATAAAAATACCATTGTAGGAAACTTGTCATGGAATAATAATTTACAGAGAGCAGACACGAAGCACTTTGAAAGGAAACCAAAAATTCGTAGATTTCCAATATTGTAAGCATTACGTATATGAAAAGAATCACACTAACAGGGTAAACAGAATTAGAGTTCGTACCAAAATAAAGTCTGTAAAAGACAATATTCTTACCACAATTAGTTTTTTTTTTAAAGAATATTGTGTGTTACGGACTTTATATTAGTAAAAACCAATATATAATTGTTCAACATATTACATTATTGTTGTGATTCATATTCGAAGACCATTTGCACACATTATTGGTGACGTTAATTACAATATGTTGAAATCATTTGTAAGGCAGAAGTGTTAAGAAATAACAGTACAACACTTATCTGTTACGCAATCCTAGGGATATACTATAAGTAGAAATGCCTGGCGCCGTCCCGCGGGACGCGCTCGAATTAACTAAGGACTAGTCTTCGTCTGAATATCACCACATGTGCGTCTCCCGTATCTCGCTAATGATCTGACCGGCGCGCTGGAGGGCCTGCAAATATACATTAAAGTATTTACTATTAATATCAAAAACGGTATCAAACTAACATAGAGAAATAAACAAAACCATAAATCCAAACATCATTTTACAACAATCTTTGACAAGCCATCTGCAATTTAAATTAACACAAATAATTTTAATTTATCAATCGTCCCACGTCCAATACGATGGAAGGGATAAGAGTCATCGCCCGGATAGTCGCAATAGTACAAAGATTATAAAAGTTTTAAGCGGCAAGTTCAGCTGCGCACTGCGCATTCTTTGCGCCATGTTACACCTAAGTTTGTGATCTGCACAACGCCTAGCGATGTTGCCTGCCTCGCTATTTAACAATTTTTACCTTCAACATATCCGCCGCTTCCTTCCTCCGCTGCGCGATGTGTTCAGACTCGTTCAGCAGGCTCTCGGCCTGATCTGATTTATAAAGGTGCGTCACAAGCTCCGACTGCAAGTTGTCCTTCACGTAGTTCACCAGGAAGTGCATCACGGCCTTGGGCACCGAGTCTTGTATCGATTTACGTACTATATAGAAGTACGATTTTATTAATTTCTCTAAAAAAAAAATAAGATATGTTGATTACATAACTTATAAAAAAAACTATTTAAATTATATATATTTATACAACGATGATTGTGTGCAAATGATATTTTGCTTTGACAATTGAATTTAAAAACGTGTTTATTACATTCCAATATTGTTACCAAAGCATGCACTATTTTAACAGAATCAATGCATTTATTGAACAGATAAAATAGTCATTGAAGAAAAAGTCGGTATATAGTGCTAAATAATATGTATTTAAATATGTAGTATGTATCACTATTGAAATAATTATTTCATGCTTAAATAAAAATATAGCAAATATCATATAACGGTTGTTAGTTGTGAGGTTCAAGGACGACGCAACATGCTCACAAATTTAATAAAAATTATAGCTATGATAGGTCATGCAAGTTGAGAAAATTGGCTCGGCATCCAAATATAAGACTAGAAGAGACACTAATACGCTGCAAGGACAGCGTGTGACATAATTTAGACTGACGTATAACATTAATATCAATAATGGCTTTACATCTTTCGACATCGCTATTGTAATATTTTACTTTCATCGACTTCTGGCTATATTCTATAATAATGAAGCAATCATCATCAGCCTTTATCTACCCACTGCTGGACATACGCCACCTCCAATGCCTTTCAGTCCGCGGTTCACCGCATTCCGGAGCAATAATGAAAAAACGTAATTAAATTCTACAGATAAACTGAGAATAAACCCAACAACGTTTAAATTTCACGGTTTGATGAATGCAAAATAATTCTAAATCATAATATACATTTAAGAGGCATTCCCAATGTTTTATAGCATGCAAATGTTAGAAGCGATAAGCAAAGTGTTCGCGTATTACACCCACCCGGCAGCTACGATTGGTTAAGTAACAGACAGTTTGTTACCATTAGTTACTATCGCCTAAACACGATGAATAGTCAAATTCAATAGAAACGAGAAATATCATTTTCAATCTTTTTTTATCTGTGAATTATTTTGGAATTGTTTCAGTGTTTGAATTGATACAAACATCAATTTTAATCTGCACATACTCCGTAAAGGTAAAATTGTTTAGATTAGTTTGTTACAATTACTCATTTCTATTGAATTGGTTACATATAAGCATATAGTCATCCTTTTTTCTCTGTACTTTATATAAGAGAAGGGGGGCAAACGAGCTGCGAGATCACAAAGGTGGTTGCGGTGCCCATGGACATCCGCAACACTAGAAGAACAGATGCGTTGCCGGCCCTTGAGAAAGAGATATAAATGCATAAAAGAGATAACTATATGTTTGAGTGGTTCACGATTAGCATAAATACGTTGTGAATACTTTATGGTACTTGTCGGGTGGCCGCGACAGCTTAACAGCGAGTAAGATGTAAGGTGGTCGGAACCTATCGGTGGGTGCTAGCAATGAGGTAAGCGAGGCGGTCTATGTCTCACCGACTAGGTCACCCATACTGTTCAATTGCATCATCACAATGCCCTCAAATATCTTTTCATTAGTCTTTTGGCTTGGTGAGGTCTCGCTCCGTCCACCTACCATCATAAATTAAAAACAATACTTTAATGATTGGATTATTTTATTGATAATGAGGATTAGATATTTTATATATACTGTTTTTCTAAACTTTAAGTAAACATAAACACGAAACTTAATATTATGAACGAATTGTGTATGTGACATTGATTGGGTCTTAGTATATAGGACATTTATTTTAGGCAGGACTGTGATAAATATAAGTTATATTAATATTCAAAACTACAACTAAACTATTATTTTTTATAAAATAAACCAAAGAACACATTTTATAATAATATAATTGATACTAAATTATCAAACATATCCTTACTGCTGTACTCAGACTTGTAAAGTGGTCACTATAATAAATCTACACTAAGCGTGTGAAACAACCATTATAGGACTTTGAGTGCAACAATTAGGACATATGTCAAGTTATTTAAAGCAAAACTTACCGATAACATCACAGTCGTGCTGTTCCCTATCAGAGAGCTTCCTTGAAGTCTGACTCGGCACCTCGGGCAGCAAGTTGACAGGCTTCTGCGGAGTCAGCACTTTGCTCTCGGGAGTTCCATTAAACTAAAACCAAAATATTTACGTATTAAAAATTTTACGTCACAAGACAAAAAAGATTTTTTACATTGTGCTATATTTATATACTTTATAATGGATAAGCAAGTACAAAACACAAGTAAGTGGACACGGGCACAGACGGACAGGCAGATGTGGGAGAGCACTATACAATGTTTGAAAAGACGTATACATCTGTTTCTATAAATGATTTTTATTTTATACTAGTATTGTGTAAAGCCACTATGAGGTAAATTACTATTACAGATATAGTAAGAAAAGATTTTCCTTCGTAATTTTTCGAAAAAGTTCGTATTCAACGTGCTATCTCGAATAGCTTCAGTGCCCATCTTAGAGAGTGGCATTACTATTTTTGACATTTGTCGCTGAACAATAAAGTTCCATATTAATGTATACAAAAATGTCACTCGTTTAAAACGACCATTCATTGACATCACGGACGGGTGTCATCGTATTCCAATAAAGATCAGTGTTTTTTCGGAGGAAAATAATTTCTCACTACGTGTGTACCATAATGTATGTTTACCTGTGCGCCGGGGGGTGAGTCGCTGTTAGCGGATTGCGGCGGTGACTTATTTTCTTGGCCGTCAGTGATGGCCGGCACATGCTGCAAGCGACATGTACATGTCTTATGTTTACATACAATCACATAATATAAACGAAAACAATTTAATGACATTTGTTGAATAACAAATACAATGGGTTACTTATAAAGTTTGTAATGAGAAAGGGGAAGACGCAATAAAAAAAACAACATACAACGTACATACAAAAAAAATAAAACGGTATAAAAGCTTCAACGCTGATAACATATAAAATTTCGACGAGCCACGAGAGGAAAATGTTCAAGGAATATAACAAAACTTTAAATACATTGCTATTGATATACATTGAAGAAAAAACACACATGCATATGTATGAGAATTAAAGATAAATGTATGAAAGAGAGTCCTCATCGGTTACAAATAT
>JAODUI010000014.1:2730465-2757621 GCA_027563995.1 Papilio gigon | reverse complement strand
TATTAACCTTTGCCTGGCGAATGCCCTTAAACTTTTATTAAACGTGCACCCCTAAATACCACGAGCTCGGAAAATATCTTACATTTAACTAAAAAGTAGCTTATTTCCAATTTCCAAATTGAACATATAATTACATTTAAGCACCAATAGTGTAATAGTTTAAAGTATTACCGATCTATCGTGAGTTCGAATCCCACCATTCGATTACTATTGTGAACCGTAACGTAACACAAAATTTTTAAGCTTACTAGGACTTACAAGAAAGGTTCGAATTAACAGAAGTCTATTAATATTTTAATACAAAAAAAAGTTTTCGTTATTGGTAACTATCTTCGGCATATATGACTAATAAACCCACTTTATATCTTCATTTATAACTTAACATTCCGACGTAATAGTTAAAATTTAAGCGTTAAATTGTACAGTAGTAAGTTCTGATAAAAACAGTCCTAACTGTACAGTCCGTTCGGCTAAAACTGAGTGTAACTTTAGGCTTTACTAATTAAATCGAAGCTGAAAAATACTGGTATTTCCTGTCGCCAGCTTTTCCTCATCCTTCTTAGAGGTTTGGTAACTTTGTAATTCTTTTGTTTTTCCTTTCAAAACAATGTCATTTTAGAAACACACAAAGCCATTTTATCTTAAAAGTAATTGTTTAAGTCTAAAACAATAAACGTATTTAAGTTTGATTTAAAATTAACCTTCTCACAAGTAGAATAGTCATTTATGTACGTGATTGTACTCGTGTACACTGCTGCAATAAACGTAATGACAAATTTTATTCGCTTTCGTTCATCACTGTACACAACTATTTTCGTTGTTATACTAGAAGTGCGCGGAGATTAATTCTAGGTTAGAACCAACTTTCATTTCATCCTTCCTCCATAACAACCCGCTCGCAATGCTGCGGATTTAACGCGGTTACCACGGGTGAATGTCGTATGGTTACCGAATGAGTAAGCCTAACCTTCTAAGTAACCTAAGTAACCTTCGGAAATTACCTTACTGTTATTGTTTATTTTTTATTTATTTTATCAGAAAGCCAACATATTACATGAAAAATTACATTTCAGTGGTAATAAATGTTAGAATTAAGTGGATCTTATCATGTAATATAATTAAAGATTAACACATCTTTTTAATAAACTTATATCGCTAAGGAAACAGAGAAAAAACATAATTACATACTACAATAATAAATAACATAATTATCCTAGTTGGTACTCGTGAGGTGATCGATTCCAAGTTGAATAATACTCTTTAATTTTTTTTTGTTAAGTAACAGTTTAGAATCTTTAAATACGTCAAAGTTGATTTTTTTATAAATTTTGTTGCGTGAATATGTTTTTTTTTGTATGATATTATAAAAATATTTTATGCGAAAACACGAACAGATTAACATATGTAGGTACCGTTGGTATTAACTAATTCTCTAGGGGACACGAGCCCTGTGTTATGACAATTCAAACTTTCTAAATATAATATATAATTATATTGAAGTTAACCCTTCAATTTTAAGCCTTTAATGGTTTTTGTACAAATAATTTTAATGTTTTTCAAAAGACAATGTTGATTTTGAGGACTGTTTACATTAGTAAGTTGTAAAACATACGTTGCCCATAATTAATCACAAATTATAACAGAATGTTAATAAAATTGGTTGAACTGTCGTGAGACATTATTACCTAAGCAATCGAATATCAGATCTAAGTCTCCGGCAACATAGACGCTAGTCTTTTATCAACGTTAGATAGATAGATAATTGTCAATGCTAACGGATGTTTCCCATTGGGACATACGATCGACCAATCAATGGACCCAAAGGCATTTTTCCCATTGAGCCGATTGATTCTTTGGATTCATCGGACCCACGAGAAAAATCTATTCAAGCAATCAAGCGGTTGAATGATTAAAAAAAATATTAGTTATAATTATAACTAGACCATCAACGTTAATTAAAAAAGTATGTTTGTGACAAAGAAAATTTCTTTTTGATAAAAATCGCTCCGTAAAATATATTTTTGTTTTTATTATTGTGGAATATACAATCTCAATAAAGAGTCCCCGGTCGGCAGGCCACCTCAAACAACTGATGACGATGATGATGATGCAATCTTTTTATCGCGGCTTTTTTATTCATCACTCTCCGAACCCTAATAATGCTCTTTTATTCATTATAGTCCTTCGCACTTTATTTATAATGTAAATATTTTTCTGCAGACGACAGTTGTTGATTTGGAAGAGACCGTTATACATTGCTCGAGGGCTAACTAAGCAAATTTTTTGTCTATTGTTTTTTTTTTATTGCGGATTTTTTGAATTTCACTTCAAAGGTCAATTTGGATGATTTACTTAGGACAAAGAAAGAATATATACGAAATTTTGGAAAATCACAAAAAAAATTTGATGAACTTCCTTCTATCTGTCTGTTAGTATATTTTTTTTTACCATAACATTGGAACTTTTGCGTTTGTTTGAAATATAACATTGTACGTCTACATTACTTTTATTTCCTATATTTTAATACACGCTTACACCGTAACATTAAAATTGAAGAGCATTCAAATACATGTCGTTAAATAGGAAAAATAAAATTTTTATGTCAATGAATTAATTTTATTGAAGAACATTTTAGTCGAATAAACATTCTGATTGTAATTCTTATGTTCTGTAAGTGTGTAATTAAGTAATTAATTAAAATGTAGTTTAAAAAAAAATGTAAAAAAAAACAAAAATATAGTAAAATAATGCGAAGTATCTTCCATCAATAAACCATGTATATCCTTCGCGTCACTTGTCACGCTTTGAGAAGAAAGTATTTTCAAGTGTCAGTGAGAGCTCACGTCGCTTTTAGGGTGGAAGACGACATAATAGGGTCGCGTGATCACACACCGTTCGTTCATCGCAAATTATATGATCCTGTACGTGACCGAGCTATCACCTAGATAACTAGGTCCTAGGTATAGACTATGTATGAGAAGCTGCTTTTTATTTTGTTCCCCTTTAATAGCAGTTCTCTTAATTTTTAAATTAAATAATCAACATGAAGGCTTTATAGGTTTATTACACTTAAACTCAAGAGACAAAGGTTAGGATTTAATGTGTGCACGACGGCTGACAAACACGAACAGGAAAGAGGCAGAGTGCAGTCTCAAGTTGCAACGAATTAACATAGATAACATAAACTAATTGTCATCATCAATCGATTAGTAATTTTAATTAGTTTATGTTTTATTTATTATTTTGAAATTATTTATAGGTATTGTTATCTTTGATATTTTATAATATTAAACAGAAACTTTTACATTTTAACGTAAAATTCGCAAACCCCTAGCATAAGCTTAGTTAGTTGGAATCGTATGATTATTATTGGTAAAATAACAAAAGTCTGTCCATATCTATATATATTTAAATATAAATGAATTACTGTTCGTTAGTCACGCTAAAACTCGAGAACGGCTGAACGGATTTATCATATCTTGGTCTTGGAATGTTCGTGGAGGTCTAGAGTAGGTTTCAAAGGCGAGATAAAATAGAAAAACTCCCTTAAAAATAAAAATAGCCCCTTTTCAATTTCCCATCCAAACGTTTTATTCCGAGGAGGAAATGTTTTTTTTTCTATTTCCCAAAAAAATCAAAAATTTGTTTATTTATTGCCTTTAAGACGAAAAAGAGTTTGCGGGGTCAGCTAGTCTAAAATAAAAAGATAATAATGAAATGTTACGAATGATCTATCGGTTGGAAACAGATGCCAATTATTTTTTTTTGTCTTCTTAAAATAATTTCATTTAACAATTTATTTCGCCACGATATACATTGTTACCTTATTTGTGTTTTGGCTAAACCCTGACTCACCTGACCTACGACCTACGAACCTCAAAACAAAGCCGATATCCATTCGAGCGTGCCCTAGAAAGTGAATTCACGAACGAAATAGAACGATATCTTGTCCGTATTATGACAAAAAGATAAAGCCGCCTCTTGGCTACAAGCATTTTAGTTTTCTAGTAACAAAGGCCAGGAAAGGCACTGTGGCCAGTCTGGCCATGTACAATATAAGCTTGTGGCCACTTGGCTGTTTGGTATAAGATATTCAGTACTTGGTAGTGTGGCCATGTGGCCGGTGTGGCCGTCGTGGGAACGGGCGCGGCCAATTACAGCGGGTCATGGGTTATCATCGTGCATGCGACACACCAGGCCATAGCCACCGCCAATCCCGGGGTCATATTACTATTTGGTACATTGTCCCGCTTAGAACAGATTGTTGGACTATTACTAAGTCTGTGGTATTTTAACTGATACTTAAAGTACTGTATATTTCTGTTATTGTTTAGAATGTTGAAAGACCACGCATGTATATTCTGTTTATAATTTGCCCGTTAAATGTATAATACACTGTTCATTTCAACGACAAAAAAGCGGTTGTTTATGTTTGGAATTTCAATTTTCAATTATATTTTGACATTCATCGGATATCGATTTCCATATTAAACAGCTAAATATAAAGATACTATGTTATGCAATTTGTTGAAGTCGCGGGGACGTGAGACGAGTGAACAAGTTGTGTGAAGCTGTAACAAAAAATGACGGTCCTTAAAGAATGAGATGTATGGACGTCGCAATCCTCGCAATCTGCGCTATCCGCACGATCACGACCCGGCGCTGCCGGCGGCGATCAAAGCACTACAGCCTCCCCGCGCGACCACACGAACCAACTCTAGGGTTGTCACTTTCTAGCAAAAGTGTATTCATTTTACGCGACCGAAAGTAATTAATAATTTATAGTATTTGTCGAGTGGTTCTTATATATGCAATTAAAGTTTGCTAAATTATTAAAAAGTTCCTTATCAATGTCTTTTGAAGCATATTTTTAAATACTAAATATGACTTCGTAACTATCGTATCAAGTTTTATTTTAAAAAGTCTCTCTAAACACAATGAAAAAAAAAACAAAAAATATTGAACATAAATATGTTTCGTAAAACAATTACTGCATGAGTTTATCTGTATGTACTCTTATTGAAATATCACGTTGGGTCATTGACTCTAAAAGTAGATGAAGTGAAGATTTATTTCGAAGCCTAAGCAAGTTGCGATGGTGGTGTAATGGTCAGCATAGTTGCCTTCCAAGCAGTTGATCCGGGTTCGATTCCCGGCCATCGCACGTTTTGTTTTTTTTTTTGTTCATCTTTGTAATAATTCTCACGTAATGTTATACTTGATTTAATTTTTATTTTGTTGAAATAAACCAAGTCATGATTTAAAATCTTTTGAATTCTTTTTTAATCTATGAAAATTCGTATAATAACAAAATCAGTATATTTATCTGTTGCCAAATAAACAAATTATGCTAATCACTGGCAACATCTATTTACATACTAACTACAGTGGCGCAGCGACTCGGCGTGTCTTGGCCTCCGACGAAAAAAGTCTCCGACTAACTCGCCCCGCGCCATCACGACCCAGTCGATTTACATAGTAATTTAAAATACATATTCTAACTGCTCTGACATTGGATAAAATATCGATTACAAGCGAATCGATTAACGATAGCATAATCGATATTTTAATCGGAATCTCGTTATTTAAATCGACAAGTAAAAGTGTTCTAGGTGATAATCGCTTTCTGATAACTTGATTGCGTCAGCCATCGATCAAAGTTCCCAGTTACTGTAATGAAATGCCTGACGTATTACAATCCTTCCTTTCATTTAAACGAAAATAGCTTTTTTTTTTTCAAAACCACGAAGTACTGGCCATTTTTAAAGCATTTTTTTATTTTTTTTTGTTAATTTATTAAAATTTCTTTTATCACTCCAACTAAGCTCTAGGTTTGTGCTAGGATATGGAATAAAATGATAAAAAAAAAATATCCGAATGGCGGGATTCGAACTCTCGACCACGTGATCGGAAATCCGTATCTGTCATTAGGCTATTGGTTTAATATTGGCCATGTATTTTTTAATTTGCCGTACGCGAGATTTCGCTTGGAATTTGTATTTGCAACATTTTTCATTTATGTTCCGCTCCACGTAGCTAGATGTACCAACGCGTCCGTCCGCGGTGTTACATCTAATAGTTGCAGTAGCTTGAACGTTTCGTATGTATTGAATCTTGACGCAAGCACAAAATCCACTAGGATGCAGTTTTTAAATAAGTTTATGAGAAAAAAGTTTACTCAGTGGTTAGAGAAGGTTGACAACTAATTACTTTTTACTATTATGCCGGTCTCTGTGCTCGTCATTCGTCAATTTATGAGAAAGGGCAAAGTTTGCGTACAAGATATTTATTTTAAAGTAGAGCACCGCGAACGTTTATCATTGTATAATGATCTTCCTCAAAGACTATCCAAAACACAATTGTACACTGGTACAATTGCGTTTTTGACTCTTTGTATCTCTGGAACTGTCCAGAGATTCGCCTTCAATCTCTACAGCTTTATATTAGTATAGCTGGTAATATTTATCTTACACAATTGTATAATTTAAATAGGTAGTTATATTGAGTAAAGTCATACTTATATATCACTTCACCGTAAATAATTGCGGTAGGAAGTGGCACCTACCAATTATATCAATTGTATATCCACAAATAGAGTTACAAGTCAGAATTGATACGCCTTATATAGGCGGAGATATCGACTAATGATTATAATAAACGATTTCAAGGCGAATGTCGAAGTTATCGACTGACATGAGAGATGCAAAATTTCTATTGGTTTCATTTATTATTACGTACATTGCGACAGACAATTATAATCGGTAATTTAAAGTGTTACTGTTATAAAAAAAAAACTGACGATGAGAATTGCAAAGTAAATGACGCATTGACGTCTGTTTTTTTTTTTAATATCAATATATGTTTGTTATATACTAATATATCTTGTAACCTTGTAAACTTAAAAAAGCTTGTGTTAGAATATGGTTGACGACAATTCGAATGGTGGGATTCGAACCCGCGACCGCTAAATCGGTTGCACGTACCCGTAACCAGCAGACTATTGGCGCTTCAATTCGATTCTGTTTTATTCAAAAGTTTTGTGTTAAAAACATCATAAGCCTTTATCTGCCCACCTTACACAATGCCTTAGTGAGTCCACCTCCCGCACTGAACCGTCAGTCCTCATAAAAGTAAAAACGTAAATCTTCGAATACAATATCTGATCATAAATCGTTAAAGAATCCAGTAGTCAAAGTTTTGGAATACGAAAAACAACTGTATTCAGTATTAATCAATATAAATGACATTAAAACGATTCCTTCCGTTGTCCAGAAGAGGAATATCAAAGTCGTAAATCAGTTCGGTGAGATTTTTTATGAGTCAGTTACCCCTGGACGAGGAAGTGCGACCTTGCGCGGCGGCCGACTGGCCTCGACTGGTCCGGGGTGGCGCCGATCGCGCCTTATTTAGTAATAACGGTCGAGTACACGATGGGGGCTTTATAACGACTTTAATTGCATCTAAATTTTTCGCATTCATTACTCACACGTAGGAAACGATTTACGTGCTTCTGACGACCTCGCTCACAATGCTGCTCTAAACAAGTTCACTATTTTTATCCTATAATAGGCTACAAGGAAATAACAACATTGTCAACAAGTCCTTTTTTGATATGTACTTAAGTGTGAAATTTTGTTCCGGTTTAACATAATGGAAATTACAGGAAACCAGAAAACTCGGAACTAAAGAAGCGTGCGTAATTTGCAGTAAACTAAATTGTAGGATTTAAATGCTCACTAAATACTTTTTGATTCGAACGCCTATAGCCTAATGGTTTAGAGTACGGTTTTCCGATCATGTGGTCGAGAGTTCGAATCCCGCCATCCGAGTATTATCCTGGACTTACATCTTTGTAATTAAATGACGCAATTCCATCGATATTGGGCCCGTTTAATTCGTCTAGACATGTACTTTGATAAGAAAAGTTTTTTTTTTTAAAAGTCCGTTTTTTATTCTTAGATAAGAATATTAACATTACATCTGTTAATAACATGAATAACGTCCGTCCATCCATCCATTCATCAGGTAAATAAAAATCTTGTAAGTTTAGTAACAAGTTTGTTATGTCATTTAGAACAGTTGGGCGTCGAAAGTGAAAACGTGAATGTGGACGGTGACTCGACCTTGAACCATACATTCTGCCACTGGTTTTACCAGCCGGTTGTCTTACAGAGTCAAGTGCACGATATCAACAGATACTAATAATATATGAACTTGAAGCGCCAATAGCCTAATGGTTAAGGGTACAGACTACCTAGCGATCGTGGGTTCGAATCCAGCCATTCGACTATGGCGAACCATATCCTAACACAAACTTTTTCAGGCTTACCACGAATGTTTACAAGAATTATTAGTGAATTAACAAAAAATCAGTTCAACTATCGAGTCAGTCGTCTTCCTGTGTTTGAACATTTAATGAAATTGTAACTTAATGTACACTTTACTCGATTATTCGGTGGGCGGCCGCCGTCCTTGGACTAATTAATTCAATTCGGTACTAATGATCGTTCGCCGCACGACAATCGAATTCATAATCGATTTATTGAATCGATTTGAAACGATTATCGACTAATCGAGAGGCGCCGGGTGTTGCAATATACATAAACCATTCCGCCCTTTATGATTTACACATATCGTTCACATTTCTATACACGAAATACGAACAAATGCCTTTTTAGTGTTTTGTTTCTGCTACAATTTCCAAGTAATCAAATTACTGATAACAATTATCGTAGAGGTCAATGACCGATGAAACGTTATAGGGGTGAACATAAAAATGTGTCGAGTTATAAAACAAAATTAGTTTCAAAATTAATTACCCGCATTATTGTAACTGGAATAATACTGGAATGGCGGCTACGGACAGGTCGATGCAGTGTGGGTAGGCCTTCCGCAAGATGGACTGATGATCTGGTTAAGTTTACGGGAGCATCCTGGATGAGGGCGGCTGTGGACCGATCGTCGTGGCGATCTTCGGGGGAGGCCTACGCTCAGCAATGGGCGACGTGTGGCTGATATGATGATGATGATGATTATTGTATCATGGTGTTGTGTTTTTCTTAAAAGCATTGAATTGCCATGACTATTCGGAATTCAATTTTCTCTTCATATAAAAATATGTCTAAACGCAACCAGTTATCTTTAGGAATCTCTCTTTAGTCTAGGATTAGGGTTATAACACGCCTTATACATATACGAAAATATAAGAAGATACTTAGCAACTCTTAGTCTCTTAGTTTGGAGACAAAAATGTTATTTAACATATCAAAACCTCAGAACGAGGCTCTGCAACTCGCAGATTCCGACACCGAACTACAAAAACAAATGACACAAACGCTCGTGTAAAAGGCTTCGTTTAAATTTGTATTCATGGCCGGTTACAAATTCAGAGCGAGTTCGTCGTGCGTGTTACAATGGTGAGGAAAACTGTCTGCGAATAAAAGACTTCAACGCGTTCCTTGTAAATTGTCTTCGCATTGCCCATTGCATAATACAGCAACATTGACTATGGTGAAATGGACTACGAAAAAAGTCAATATTTTACTCCCATATATACTGCCACTTGTATCAAATGGTAAGGATGGATATCAGAGGTGTTCAGTATATGCTGATGGATAATGCATTCACAGTTTCCAATTTAGATATTTCGAATATTACAATCTGTTCATTTGAGTTTTTATAACGGAAAGATGGTAAACACGATACGATAAATACCACTAGCGACATCTATGGTATCTTTATAGATGTTTACACATTTCGAATCAAAACATCATACCAACATAACGTACAGCATTCCTCAATGCTTGCAACTTCTTATAAAAAAAAAATTAAAGCAATAAATCTTTCCATCAATAACTATAGACACGTCGATACATCAAAAGACCACTTTTTATTCTGCCCGCGCTTGCGACGGCACCCGCGAATGTCCACGCTATGGTAGATTCTGAGAAAAGCTTACTATGGAAATAGGGTTGTCACAAAACATACTTTAAGCACCAAAAACTAGTGAAACACAACCCTTTTAAAGTAGCTCTTATACAGTCGTCAGATAACATGTGCTAACTTATGACCGTTTTTTTTTCTTCCAGACGTTCTTTCAGACCACATTTCATCTATATCTGAATAACGGTTTTGGATATAAAAATTATGCATGTATTTGTTTTGGAATAATATTATCAGATTTTTGTTAATTTACTAATATATCTTTTACCAGTCCAACTAAGCTATGATTGTGCTAGGATATGGCGGTATTGGAACTCATGACCACGTAATTAAAAATCTGTACCATTAATTATTGGGCTAATGATGCTTATAATGATATTATGTATTACATTTGTAATTATAAGATTAGTAAGATAAAATCCAACACAGTTGCACACTCGACAATCTGTTCCCTTGTTAATAGAAAAGCGCCGGTGTCTGTCACACAGTTCTACCATGACAGGCCCCATCACTCAACCTCTTTAAGTGTAAAATTTTGTACTAAATTGTAATAAATTAATTAAATAGAAATATATTTAAAAATACTGACAACCCTACACTAATCCATCGTATTAGCACTAGAATATCGGTTGGTACAGCGTTAGTATGCGCACAGTCATGAATATTAACGATTTTTTTTTTAACAAGTCGTACGGCGCTAAAATTATTTCACTCCATCAGTACGCGGTATCGCATTGAATTAGAAAACCAGCCTTCCCTTACTAATGAAAGATTTCTTTGATATCACACGACTCTTTCTTGAAACTTGTTCAGATTTATCCGGATTAAAGCTTTCTATTAATTCTTATAATAGAAAAAAGGACAAATATTAAAACGGTAAAGTTCGTATTATGTAATATGGTGATACTTCAAGTATTAATTTGGAGTTGTTTTATTCGTGACATACAGCCACGCCGCACCCCAAGGCCACCATATCGAACACTTTGACCTTAGGTCATTTGAATCGCATCGCAAGTCCCCCGGCCACTCCTTTTACTATCAAGAATTTGGGAGCGGCTGCTTACAACACACGTGAGTGTCATCATTGGAGAAACAGCAACATTTAAACATTTAATTTTTAACTTCTTTATGTTGCAAAACTTAAATAATGGTCCTTCCAACCAAGATAACAAAATTAATAAAAGAGCAATTAATTAATGGTTACTTTTCTTTGTTACAGCACGCAAATGCAGTACGGGATTCAGCCCGATTGATCTTGGAATCACCAGCTCCGGAAACAGAAGAGGCCGTAGTCCTAGCTAAAGCCTTGCGCTCTCGGGCCCCAGTGAACATGCTCCCAGCGGCCAAAGCGGGAACTTTCTTCGCTCGAGACAACGTATCAAACTTCATAGAATGGTGCCGCCGGGCACTCGGTATACTCGAGTGTCTACTCTTCGAAACCGACGATCTATGCCTTCGAAAGAACGAAAAACATGTAGTCCTTTGCCTTCTAGAAGTTGCTAGGAAGGGCGCCGTGCTTGGAATGCCGGCTCCACTGCTGGTGCAAATGGAGAAGCAGATCGAAAGAGAATTGGCTGGAGAAGAATTGAGACCGGATGATTCCGCTTTGGGCTTAGTGCCTCTTGGTCCTCAGCCACAATTGGTGACAAATGACTTGAGAAGCTTGGACGAGCGCGTCAGGGATTTGGTCGAGAGATGCTCTTGTCCAACACAGTTCCCAATGGTCAGAGTGTCTGAAGGAAAATATAGAATTGGTGACACTAGGATTCTGATTTTCGTCAGGGTGAGTTTCAATTTATTTAGTGTTAAGTGAATATTACAATTATTTCTCAGATCTTCATCGCTACTCCTGTCTATTTCAGTTGGAATAGGAACCATCTTTTTGGTCTATTTATGTCATCCATTCTTGTAATGGGCATTACGCGATAGCTTCACTTTAACAACCTATATATTACCGTGACGTGCACGTCCTGTGTTCATAGACACCTGTACCTAACTTTTTACACCATCCTTAACTCAGTTTAATGATAAATCTTAGTGTATCCAGAGATTTTATCCGAATCTTTAAGATTTCCCGGTTGATTTAATATGAAGACAGAGCTTCCTCGTAAATGATTTATCTTGTTCTTATGAATAATCTATCTATTAAGGATTCATTAGCTAATTGCCCAGACTCGGCGTTACCGTAACCTGTTTGTATATCGCCATATTAGTCAACCCGCGCCATTCCGCTCTATGAGCATTAACTAGCGGTTATTTAGGTCAATCGATCATAAACGTAAGGCATTTGTTTTGTTTCCTGCTCACCTCCGTGCGGCAAAGCGTCGCCGCTGCGTGCTGCCACATTGAATACATTAATGTAGTAACACCATCAAAACTTAGGAATAATTTATATAATTTCGTTTATTGCCCATTCGTCTTTTCTTTACTGCGCATTTGTCTTTTGTCTAATGCGCATTTGACTTTTGTTAAATGCGCATTAGTTTTTTGTTAAATGCGCATGTGTCTTTTCTTTACTAAGCATGTGTCTTTTCTTTACTGCGCATGTGTCTTTTCTTTACTGCGCATGTGTCTTTTCTGTACTGCGCATGTGTCTTTTTTAATGTTCATACGTATGTTGTTTAATTCCGTCGTCTTAATTCCTTTTTCGATTTTATTTCGAACAGCGTAGATATTGCTTACGGTTCATAATGTTGATGATAATCTCTTCTATGACGTAGTCATCACTGGTGAACCTTTTATCTCTGAGAGTGGAATCTGTGACAAAACCGGTCTTAGCGAAAACTTCATCAAGACCTTATGGGGAATAACTCTTGCTGTGAAGGAAAACATCGTGATGCTGCACATATATGCGAAGTAACCAACCCGCATTAAGCTAGCGTGGTTGACTGTGCCAAGTCACCCCTCATATTAAGGTAGGCTCCGATAGTGAGCTGATGAGGTTATGGGTGATTATCCGCCAGTTAAGTTCAGTATGGTAACACGATCAGCTTTAATATTATATAAATTATTTACCATACTTAGAATATGAACCGTAAACATTATTGTAATTAGTAGGTGAGAAAATTGATCGCGTTATATAATTGTTCATTTCTGTATAATGATAGATAAACGATTATTATATAGGCGGTATTATTATTAGTAATACAGTTTGAAGCGTCATCCGATCATGTAGGGGGTTCGAGTCCCTTGATTAGATTATTGTTTTAGACTTAGAACTGGATTGGTAAAATAGATATTAGTAAATTGACAAAAATCTGGTAGTCTAGTATTTAAAAAAAATCTTTATTAATAGTTCAGGAAGAAATGGTGTCTTTTGCAAAAAATATAAATATTCGTTAAATGTTTAAAGGCTTAGTAAATGATTAAATCTGTGACGATTTTATACGTTCGAATGAGTATAGTTTTGTTCGTTACTTTTTGATTAGATTTAGATAAAATTTATTTGATTGGTTGAACTTTAGAGTTATATTTAAACTGGTTCTTAGATAAAGAGACAATAGGCTTGTCATGTTCACATTAGGCATTGATTTTGCAACCAAGGCGTGTCTGTGTGCGTGTGCGCAGGATTCTCGATTCATGTAGCCGCCGCGTGGGAACGCCAGGACCAACCTTGAGTGGTCCATTCAATACAAATGGTCTAGAACTGGTGGCCTCGCGCATTTAGGACCTCGCCTTGTGACCCTTAATATGGTGCGTCGATAACTTTATCGAATTATACATTGAGCCACCAGTGTAATTTGATCTCTAACACCATTCAAATGCTTAATCAAGAAGATCATTGGTAAATGGTTGTGATCAACATCTACCAGTTTAAGATGACCTGCCTCTAGTAACGTGTTGTTACATTTGGAATGTCAGTTGAAAACTGGTCGATAATAAGGTCGAGCTTCTAACGTTTTCTTTACGATATCGTGCAGGCTCTGATTTGACCAAAGATGGAATCGAATAGATATGAATCATCGAACCGCGAGGCTTTAATGGAAACGTGTATTTTCTATGGATTTATAAATAATTGGTATTTGTCGACTAAAATAGACATGGCGGACGGTACCTCACGTTTGTTGCTTCTACACGCCTCTTAAGGATGTGATACAGGATTGGCAGAGAAATAAAAATAAACTTCGCTTCCTATATACGTATTTAATTCATATCATCATCAGCTTACCCTTTTCCATATGGGGGGTCGGCACAGTATGTACTCTTCCATACATCTCTGCTTACGTATATCTTTTTTACACAATCCATCCACACCTTCAGTTTCCCTCTACCTTTATAGCCATGTACATTAAATCTCATCAACTTTTTGTTTATGTGCTCATCCTCTCTTCGCATAAAAAAACGAACACCCTTTGGTGTTTTGTGTGGTTTTTATTGCGTCCTGTTGTTATCGTTGTGTAGAATTAGTTTGCTTGGTATCGTTCGTTCGTTAATTTTGAACCACTTTTGTAGTCCAACATGTCCATTTCTCGATAGCTTTTCTATCATTAGCGCTTCTTTCAAACTTGCCATAGTGTACCCAAGTATACGTTTGTATGAAGTCAACATTCATTTATAAACATTTTCTTTACAGATCCTGCGATCCCACGTGATGGTACGTGTCGGTGGCGGCTGGGACACGCTCGCCCATTACTTGGACAAGCACGACCCGTGCCGCTGCCGCGCACAGCACCGCACCTCACTTTCCGCTCGTCTGGCGAGACCCAAGCACGACCTCGCCGGTGCCACCGTCACGTACGAACGCCCCGACGCCGGCCCGACATCCCTGCCATACACCAAGACAGAAAAATACGAGCCCACCTCTCTGCAATACACACCAAAACTTTACGAGGAACCAAGAGCGCAATACCAATCGAATCACAAACTAGACGCTCCATCCAGTTTACCGTACATGGGGGAGATGGATAGGGCATGCTCTCCTGGTAGAAAATATCTAACACCACGCGCGAACAGCCCCGGTAGATGCTCCGCTTCACCAGACCGAAGGACCAAAATCATATCAACGAATCATTTAGTCCCATCTCCTCATGCTATTAGGAATAAGAGTCCAAGGCCAGTGTCCCCCGCACCAGCCACGGAGAGCGCGTCGGACAATGGCTCAGAAGTATCCGACGAGGGTTATAGAAGCTTGGGTGTAGTCGCCGGGTCCACGCAGGGATCGCCGTCCACAAAAACCACAAATCGGTACTCCATACATAGTCAAAATTCAATGGATGACGCAGATTATAATGGTAAGTTTATAATTTCACTTTGTTACCTTTTTGTATTTTGAGTGTTAAAATGTTTACAAATATTTCTTATACCAGTTTAACTGAAGCTTAAATTAAGATATGTTTTACGACAATAGTTGGATTATAGGTTTCGAACCTTCGACTACGTGGTCCAAAAACCGTATCCTTAACTAGATGACATTAGAAAATTTCTGGACAAAATTAAACAAGACTGACTAAGTTGTTGTATATTTTAGTGTTGACAAATAAAGTAGTTGCAATATTGAGTTACATAATATCAGAGGCAAATTGCGGCTTCGGAGTGTGACTCTGGCTCTAGGTTCCTACGGGCTAGCCCGGCCTCTTATATTATCGGGCTGTAGATTAAAAAGCCGGTTAATAGTAGGTACGTTCATTTAATATCAGCACCCCTGACTGATGTCCATTATTAATATATAAATATAAAAGTGTGGTAAGGCTTGGCCGACCACTGCATTATACAATCTTCAAATATCTTAAAGTTGAAATTTGCGTGTCACTTTTGTTAATTTGTCAGTGGCTTGATGATATAGGTGGCTGTTTCTCAACATCCTGTTATTGTTTGTCATTATAAATAAAACATATTATTTCATTATAACTGGTGCACCAATTACCATTCCCATTGTCTCCCCGCTCGTGCGCTGAGTGAGACAAGCGACGTGACACAATTTGACTACATTTCAAATCTTCACCAGAGAAATATTTACTATCAAAACGCGGTACGCGATCTTACCGCTGTTTTGAATAGTATAGTGTAAGTGACAAAAGAGAGCAATAATTAAAATGAAAATAAAAATCTTCATAAACTTATTACAACTTTGGTGACACACTCACACACACCCACACAATTATACATTCAAAAAAAATCCTCATTTTGTTGTATTTTAGTTGACTTTATTTTTAACGTTCACAAAGGAGAAGTCATCGGTTCCTTTAGAACAAATAATCTTAGTAAAGGAACCGATGCTCCACTGAAACTGATTACTTGTATGCAATAAATAAATAAATAGTACACAAATTAAAAATAAAGCATCAACTCATTTATAGTTCGGTTTACCGATTAATAACGTCGTAGTTTCGTCGAGCGTCGGTGCATTATCGACCTATATATCATACTCGACACTGTCCAGGTTCGAATCCCGCCATGTACCAATGTGTTTTTCCATTTTCGAATTGCATATGTACATTATCCTACGCTCTTACGGTGAAGGAAAACATCGTGATGCAACCTGCACATATCGGCGAAGAAATTCAAAGAAATGTGTGAAGTCAACCAACACGCACTGGGCCAGCGTGGTTGACTATGGCCTAGTCACCCCTAAGAATAGGGTAGGCTCCGAGCCCCTCGGTGGGGACGTATAGTGAGCTGATGATAACTGCTGTATTGTGTCCATCATGTTTTAATAATTACGGTGTGATTGCAGGAGACGACATAGGATTGATTGGAATAAGTAAGTATTGAAGATTTCTGTACCATACGGACCTCTGCAAAAATATAATCTTACAGACAATGTAACATTTTATTTCAGGACACCGCTGGACATGGATGATTTCGACGACGACGAAACAGAAGAGACTTTTGACGATAAAGACAAAGATATTAAACTACCCTCAAAATTCAATCTCCAAGCTGGTCCAGTTTGAAATGGGGATTAGTTCTTAATGGTTTTGTTACAATTCAAATTATTTAATCTTCATTAAATAGAATATGAATTATTAAAATCGCTAACAACATATTTTTACTTTTATTTTCAACCAGTTTTTTTTAAATAGTGTCAAGACGAGTTGCCGGCCTGACTTATCAATGTCAAATTTGAATCTTCGATATTTCTTAAGGATCTTCGTTAAGGAGGTTACAAAAATAAGGTCGAATAACATTTACTTAATGTATTGACTAAGTAAAAAAAATCACATATGACAATAAGAAGGAACAAATCAGAAAAAAATAATCAATCTAAATCGCTGTAGATATTCTCGAGTCGTCTTTCATGCGAGTCCGGAATCGCTCCACCGGGGAAGAGAGGCATGCGAGCCACCTCCATGGATTCCTCCGAGTAGTCAGCTGATTCCTCGGAATACTGCTCCTCGAGATGGTCCTGGTAGATCTTCTCGCATTCGCTCGGATGCTCGCTCTTGATCACGCTGGGATGGTAACCAATCGCCTCGATGACGCCGACCGTCAAGTACGGAATTTGAGTCGTTATTTCGAAATGTTTATCTGTTTGGAGAAAAAAAATCGGTATGTTAAATTTTCAATTTGTGGCATATTTATAAATTCAAATATTATAATCGAAGGTATTTTTGAAACAGAATTTTGTAGTCACTAAGGCTCTGCTTCTACCTTTGTTGTGGATGTATGAATGGGGACTCGAGTAAGAAATTCAATAGCAGTTCTTTAAAGACTTACAATCAATGTGGTCCGGTATAACCACAGTAGCGACTGTCTTTGCTTGATCTTCCTCGTAGTAGTCGCCAATGATTTCTATTCTAGGACCACCATGCACTTCTAGCCACTCCGGTTTCTTGGTACAGTCCTGCTCTAAGTGCCGCCGGCCGTGGCCCCGGTGGACGTTTGGCGGAGGTATCTCAGTCAACGGCACGAAGTTCTGCTTCACCTCTTTACCAACTGGTTTCACTTTTTTAAGTCTGAAAATATTAAGGTTATTAATAGTTTGAGGCGAAGTTATTGATTGAGGAAGCGTACGTATGTTTCGCGTATCATAAAGAAAGGAAGTTGAACTTCACGAAACGACAGATTGTTTTGAAGGACCAAACTTGATGCCGACCTGCATAGAGTAGGGTAATAACAAGTAAAAGACTGATGATGACCACTTTTACCCCGTAATTTGACCTTTTCTTAAATAAGTACTAACTGACCCCGCGAACTCTGTTTCGCCTTAAAGACGAAGAGTTTGCGGGGTCAGTTAGTAATAAACCTTTAATAAACAGATTTTTGAATTTATTAGGAAATACAAAAAAAAACATTTCCTCCTTGGATAAAAAAGGTTTGTTTGGGAAATGGAAAAGGGCTATTTTTAAGGCTTTCACGGGAGTTTTTCTAATTTTTCTTATCTTCTAAACCTTCCCTAGACCTCCACGAATATTCCAAGACCATGATAAGATAAATCCGTTCAGCCGTTCTCGGGTTTTAGCGAGACTAACTAACAAGCAATTCATTTTTATATATATATAGATAAATGTTAACCTTCTATTAATTTATCTTACTTGTCTTCAGATGGCTTCTCTTTATCCTTTTTCGTTTTTCTAATCGGAAAAGTTGGAGCGAACGTTTGAGCGCGCTGGATGCTCGGTCTGTGGTAGTCATCTTGAAGACTTAATATCCTGTGAGATAATTAAAAAAAAAGATATTGTAAGAGTAGCAACAGTCCAAAGAATATTGGACAGATAATAGCTTAATAACTTAATTGTTATATCTTATATTCCTAGTGACAGTGAGATCTGTAAGAATTGTGCTTTTCTGTGGTTCCTCTATTTTTAATTACATAAATGAATCCCTTTAAGAACCTCCGCATTAATTTACCAGTAGTCATTTTGGTTTATAATGTTCTATCTTTGATGTTGTAATAAGTAAAATGGAAATATAAAAAGGACTTACTTGTTCACAATAACACTGCCACGTATTTCCGCATTCACATATTGGTTTATCAAGCAACTGACGAGGTAGACTAATATATTCATTGTTCTAAACCAGCTGGCATGATTCCGCGAGGTAAATAAGACAAAAGTGTTTAGGATTGATCTTTTAAAGGTCGCTCAGTTATCAGTGGTTATCTGGGCTCGTTGCAACAATACCGCGCATTGTTGCGGCCACAATGGAACAGGTGGCCGATGATCTTTTTGTTGTAGCCACGTCACGACCGCCACTCTCCGGTTGTAATTGCTACGCTGCTGCTTTTTGATATCATGCTTAATGTCAAGTCTTTATTATTACAATATAATTATGTTTTAATTAAATAATAACATTTTGGGGTGTTATTTTTTAGAGAAGTTTATAGTATGGGTTAGTGTTGTTTTGATATAATGTGTGTAACTGTGTTGTATTTTTTTAAATCAAGATTTGTGTTAAGGTTGGATATAAAAATCAACTGTAATGCTAGATACATGTAATATTAAAAGAATCTGCTCTTCTTCTTCTTGTAGACGACGGGGTCGAGGTGCCACGTCTGGTTGCCCCCGCACGAGATCAGCGTGAAGCAGCCTCCGTACACGATGGGCGGGTCCGTGTCCGGTACGCAGATGTTGTCTTGACAGAACGTTGCCGTGCCTGGAAATCATTGCAATTGTAACAAATGCATACGAGTTATATTGCTATCTCTCTTTTTCCAAGGTGAATAATGAGCACGACGATATTGAACTGTATTGTTCTGATTGGTGTAAATTACAGGCACGTTGCT
Source organism: Papilio gigon (assembly GCA_027563995.1). NCBI lineage: Eukaryota > Metazoa > Arthropoda > Insecta > Lepidoptera > Papilionidae > Papilio > Papilio gigon. The sequence goes on along the minus strand of JAODUI010000014.1, from coordinate 2,738,015 downwards.
AATTGTAAGATGATTCTTGACCAATACAGACCTTTTCACAGTCCTGTGTGGTCAGGGAAGGAAGACTAGAAGATTTTGGACACCAAAGTGTTACTCAGAATTGATTACGATTAGTAACCAGGTTGGGATTTTAAGATGGTTCTTCCAGTAGAAATGATCGAAGCAGTTGTAGGTCAACTGTCTTACCGACATATCCCGTAGGGCGGGCCTGTCGTTTATTCTTCACGTAGTCGACCACAGCCTTAGAAAGAGCGTAGAAGTGTTTGCTGGCTTTGTACCGCATCTTAGCGAGCGCCATGTCGCAGTCGCTCTTGTCCGCTCTGCAGTGGTACACCAGGTTGCGAGTGTTGATCTTGATCATCTCTTCTCTTAAGACTTGGTACTTAGTGTCCGTGTGAAGAAGTTGAGCGAAACGGACGTTGACTATGACGTAAGAGAACATTGTGGAAATGTAGGGAGCAGATGAATACACAGTTGAGGGAAGAACCTCCTGCCTTCTAAGTACTAAAGTGGTCTGGTCAGAAAAAAAAAGAAAATGATCATATCAGCTTTTGTCTGACCAAAAGAATGGATGCATGTTTGTTATTACCTATCTCCAGAACAGCTAAGGGATCTCCATGAAATTTGAATTAGAAACATAAGCCATTTTTTTAATATCGTGCGGACAGAATAACGGGTAAAAGCTAATTTCAAATTACATTCTTCAAAATGTCATTGTTTACTTTTCATAACAGTAACTTACGTCCAGCTCCAACCAAGTAACCATCAGCCAGTCCCACATAGTTTGCTAATTCCGACAAAACGTATATTAGTATAAAAGATTTCATGTTCAACGATTCGTCAAGATATAGTTAAATAAGAAACATAGCGTAGCCTGTTGTAGCATGATTTTGAATTTTATAGTCCAATTAGCTTTGTACTAATTGGTGATTAGGTTACCCTGGGACATGGAACAGATTTAAAAATTGCTTTGGTTTTAACACGTTCGCTGCGAAACAAGGCCAAAAACATCCCTAATGAAACTCCCCTATGGTGCAGCATAGAAAAAAAGGGTTCATCTCTGTGGTGCGAAAGACATAACTTTATTATAGAAGGTGGAGACTACTGGACCGCGTGTCGCACTAAAGTCTAGTTATGGAGCGGGTCGATAACACCTCGTACTGCAAGGAGGGAAAGTACCCAAAGATTCTTACCGCAGCGAACGTGTTAAAAAACAAAATGGCGTCTTGAAAGAAAGACGACTGCTAAATAAGTTGTTTATATAGAGAAGCTAAAGGTCACGTTTTAATTTCTAGCTCATATACATTGTAAGACGGAGCATCGTATACTGCGGCAGGTATCGGAGAATGAAGTCCAGCAGTGGGCAGACAAAGGCTGATGATGTCGATGATTATAAAGTAACACAAAACAATGAGCAATTCTCCTGAGTTCCAGGATTAACATACACGGACAGCCTCAAGTTAAGGTACGCTGTACACAGACCGTAGTTCCATCGTCATTATCATCATCATCAGCCATTGTCTGCCCACTGTTGGACATAGACCTTTCCCAATGCCTACCACAATATGCGTTCCTCCGTCTTCCGCATCCAACAACTACCTACAGTTCATACTTTGGTGCCGATAAAAATACAGCTGGGTGTACATCGAATGTTGTTGCATTGATCCAAGCTGTTCGTGTACAGCGGGCTGTTGCATGAGTCAGTTAACATCTGCGCCGCACTGGGATCATTTAATTAGCAGGCTTTGATTAGATAAGCTTTGTATTCACATTTCACGCTTCAACAATAAGCTACGCCTTTTATGGTGACAGGGATTATGTTAGACCTAAGAATGTTACAGAAGGTAACACCCTGAAGAAGGAATCGGGTCTGATGCTGGGGTTATTATAATTAATACATGTATTACAATAGTTTTATTAAGTTTTATGATTTAATAAAGTGTGTCATAATGCATTCTTTGTGTACTGTTGGTATTAGAATTAACCCTCATTAATTTTTTACTTTGATTTTTGTTTGATTTCGAGAATTAAAAAAAAAACGATGCACTTATTTTTTTTAGTTTGAATATAATTGAAATTTTTTACTTATAATAATTCAAATGACTGTGTAAATTTTATTGGAAGCTCTATAACTGCGTATTACTTTATTAGTACAATGCTAGTCGACAAATACCATAGTGTTTCCCTCAGTGCGGTAGACTGCGTGCAATCTACGCAATAGATCTTCCACTTACAACACGTTCACTGAGCCGATAGTCCAGCTGTATAATTATAACATTGTTAATACATATAACATTGACTTCTATTTAATACGACCATTCCTGGTAAGCTTGAAAAAGCTTGTGTTAGTATATGGTCCACGACTATAGTCGAATGGCGAGATTCGAACCCACGACCGCTAGATAGGTAGTCCGTACCCTGAAACATTAGGCTATTGGCTATATTCTAATTATAATAGAAATTTGTATGTCATACAATAAATGTAATAAATTCTTACTTTTACGTAGATGGAGGTCAATGACCTCTTAGGCCATACATACCACGTTTGAAGTTAATAAATTACCGAAATAAAAAATAACCGAAGAAGGTGTGGATGGATTGTGTGAAAGAGCATATGCGTAAGAGAGGAAAAGGCCAGGTTGATGATGATGATTATAATACGTTTTAAGTAAGTATAGGAAAACATACAGATGAATTGAGTAGCTTTTATTATAGCGAGTTAAAGGATAGGATGAAAGGGTCGGAGCTCGCGAAACGTTGGATGAGTGTTACAAAATAGACATTGGTACAAATTGCACACGTCTGAATGCACGCACTAATTGTCCGATGAAATAATACATCATCGGCTTATCTGGTTGTTGGAAATCGCAAAGATATTGCGGCGCCAATTACGAGCAGCCATTCGACTCCATTGTGGCATTCTGTCGGAGCCCGGCCGCGGTATTGTTGTCAGATTTCTGTGGATAATATTGATTTATTGTCATAAAGACAGTATATTTTCAATAAATAGGAATTAATTTATATTATTTTAAATATGGCACATCTATATTTTATAATTATCCTAATCGAAGACGCGATACTTTCCTGCATATAATTTGCAATGATTATAGTATTGAATATAGTATTAAAAAAGTTAACACAACTTGAAAATAATAATGGCGTCGAAATAAGACGTGAACAAGAAGAGTTCTTAGGTAGGTAAAAATAAATTCACTCTACGGTACCAATTCCTTTTTAAAGAAACAATTGCTAGACCATTTAAATAAATACTGACATCGTTTCGTATGTTGGGGTATGGTTGTTGAACTATCTTAGTAACTTGGTAATGATAGGGACATAACAAAAATCTATATGATCATTAAGGACTCATAATTTTCATGTTAATTAAATTCTCCTAGATAGGAAGGACTACATGTAGGCAGCTAAATCATTATTGTACAATGAGGGCCCTTTACGGTGACCCATCTTAAAAGTTACAGTCTTTGAACGTTTCTAATACAATGTGAGTCTAACACGGATAAAATAAATATGAAATAGGATGCAGTTTTTAATTGTTTCGTATGAATAAAAGTTCCTCAGTCGTGCACAACTATTTGCTTTACAATATTTTTTCCTTATTTGGGCTACTAACCTCTATCTAATTAGTTATTTTATAAGAAAGGGTGGCGTTTGTTTGTTGCAATGAATAAGGCATTTTTTTGTAAGTAGACCACCGCGAAAGGCTCTGATTGTGCTGTAATATAAAAGTAACATGCGGTACAGAGCTATATTTTATTCAATACACAGTTTAAGATTATTCGAAACGACCCGTAATCTTAGTGGGTGTCTTTCAGCGTTTGATGGATGGACAACCAGACGTACTGTTGCTGTTGCACCTAGATTTATAGCTCGGATGTCTATTAAACTTGTTACCTCATGTTAAATCTTAACGATACTATTTATACAATCGACACGTGAACAATTATAGCTCTTAAAGTAACTACAATAAGGTGCATGTCACATTTGTAATGTGTAACAATAATTTTGCATTAACATTTGTTCGGAGTCCGAGTCGTAATGCGATTTTATTCAAACATACGATTATCTTACGATTTTGTTTATATTTTTAAGAAATAACATCTACCAATAATATAAATAACATTGGAATCTTTTGTAAAAATGAAGCTTTTGTCTCCAACAATTTTGCCCAATTTAGTGTTTTTTGCAAATACAAAAACTGTTATCTCCCATAATCTTTGAAAGGAACCGAAAGGACAGTTTAATATAGAAACGAGCGTGCTTCTCCCTGAAAGGCCAGCAACGCAACTGTGGTTCCTCTGGTATTGTATGTCTGCATGGCCATCGAATGAATATTGTAGAAACGGAACGTGCAAAAGACAAGAGACGATCGATAAAAATCGTGTTCTTTAACCTAACTCCGTTTTCTTCTTATTTATTGTAATGGCTTTGCTGTATTATGTATAAAAACTCCTTGAACTCATAGAAACATGAAAAAAAAAAAACAATATCTCTTGCAAGGATTCCCGCAGTGGAAATCCACGGTTAAACCCAATGAATGCTACAATATACCTCGCATTACTAAAGGTTCTTGAATGTAATTACGTAAACGGTATTAAATACCTTTCCCGTGTAGTCACGTGCGATGCGGTGCGCGGTGTAATGGGGTGAGACGGTTATCATCGCCATTGTACTGTGTAATGTGTACTGTATCACTGTGTAATGTGTACTAATAGATACTACCTCCAACATTGCACCGACTACTACCGACCACAACCATAATCAAATTATACTGCTACGGGTCTATACTGGACAGATATCGTTTACATATTAGGCTACAATTTGCTTTATATCGAATGATTTAAAGTTTCAATTTTTGATGATAAATATTAATTAATTTTCACTATGTGTAGCTATAATCGCATATGCACGGACAGGCAAACAGACCGACAAAATTATCTGACCCACTATGCATAAGTCAAATTTAACTATGACAACTAGCGCCACCTACCATTGTCAAAAAAGTGTCACTAGATCGTTCGTACTGTAGCTGTGTTGTCATTTTTTTTTAAATAATTTCTTTGCCCACGTTTATTTTGCAAACTTTTTGATAGATGCGACAGCGGCGCCTCTTTTAACAGCGTTTATGTGTATATTATACAGAAAGGAATTCTCTTATGCTTTCATTTGCTTAAGTACGTGCACGAAATGTTAAGCAGTTGTAAAAAAAAAGACTAATTATTAGTCATCCATTAATATGTCATCAATTAATTGAATCAGATATACAATTCAACTATTCGCATGCCCACCGGCCAGTGTCATTCATTGAACACAAAAAAGATACCGTCTCGATTACAATAACGGGTTCCATTGTCGCTACTCGCATCCGAACGGTCCGTCAGATTCGAATGGACATAGACCAGTGACAAAAAAAACTATCAGATGGCATTCCAAGAACGTGACGTCATTGCTAGTCAGAAATAGTACATGATAATATCAGTAATAGAAAAATGGCAATGAAAAATACTCACGATTGATAGTCGTCTTTGTTACCTAAATATTATTTCATTTCATCATCATCAGCTCACTATACGTCCCCACTGGGCTCGGAGCCAAGAACTTGGGTTTGGAGAGAGCGGTTTAACATTACACATGTCTATGATTTTTTCTTTTGATAAAAGAATATTTGAAAACAGAACTTATAAGCAAAATATACCATTAATTTTCTATGATGCCACATGCTTGCCTATCAAGAAACATAACGCATGGTTTAATAATTTATAATATTCGAGATTTATTCCCGATTACGCCAGTAGTGTATTCCGGTAGACAAATCGAGATATTCTTGATGATAAAATAACATTAGACCAGCTGTATTCGTGCTTCCTTCTCTCTATCGATTAAAAACAGTCGTACAGATCTAAGTACGGTGTACTAAGTATTTATTGTCCCAGGACATCTTACACAAAAACATTTTTAAATGGTCATGCGAACATCATTTCAGTATTACGATGTAAGTTGAGTTTAACGCCATCTAGTTTATAAAAAAAGTTTTGTAAATTATTAGTGTTTTTGACATAAAATTTGTTTTAAAATGTAATTTTATTAGCATACGTTCTACAATTCTGCATTGCTAGATTTTTAACCGTTTTAAGATTAAACTTATTAAAGGACTACGCTTAGATATAGTTAGTATCAGAACTATACACGTAAGTGTAGCCGGAGGCGCCGTTGTTAGCCTTCTGACCGGACCGGTCCGTACTCGACATTGTCCATGTTCGATTCCCTCCACCACCAATATGTCTTACGATTTCTGAATTTTATATGAACATTTATCCCACGCTTTTACGGTGAAGAAAAACATCGTGATGCAACAAAAAAGTCATTGCTGTTAATCGACTCGCGTTGGGCCAGCGTGGTTGACTATGATTTAGTCACCCCACATAATAAGGTAGGCTCCGAGTCCTTCAGTGGAGAGGTATAGTGACTCAGGAAAGTTTTAATAAGAATGTTGGGCCAGCGACGCACAGTGGGGTATTGATGGAATGGAGGCCACGGTTGGGCACCATTAGTGTGGGGCGTCCTCCCTCCCGGTGGCCGGGGAATTAGTGTGGACGGCAGGAAGTCGTTGAATGCGGAAAGCGGAGGGCCGCATATTGTGGAAGGCATTAGGTAATGTCTATGTGTAACAGTGGGCATACAAGGGCTGATGATGATACAACAATTACAATTCAGGAACACGGAACTCAATATATAAAAGCAAAAGAACAGTCCGGACCGGATATTAAAAAAATGAATGTATTCAAGTAACATATCCTCGACGTAACACATAAAAGCTTTGTCACAGTACTTTATATAAAAGCTTTGTTTACTTAGTAATCGGTGCGCGCCAAAGCTTTGTGTTACGTTTATGGCTTTATGGCCAATAAATAACGTTGGGAATGGCAAAGCAACCGAATACAATTAATAAGTTTTATCCCCTCCTATCTCTATAATATAGGCTTCCTAGCTTGTTCCAATACTTAGTACTACGTACTAATAATTAAGGCATTTACAATTTTAAATATATTATTATGTTTCAAATAGAAGCTTCCAATAGACTAATGGTTAATGGCCAGGATTTGTAATCACGTGGTAGAAAGTTCGAATCCCAGTAATCGACTATTGTAACCCATATTAGCACAAGAGAGCTTAGTTGGTGTGATAAAAGAGTATTAGTGAATTCACAAAAAATTGCTAATATTTAAAAAAAAAAAACAAAGACTAAGCTTAGCGAAGAATTTTTTTTCAGTGATTGCATTCACAAAGATTCGCTGCTGCACCGATTTTTGTGTATTCCCGTCCCAGCGGTACGAGGCTCCGTGACTAGAGGTTAGTTCGACACGCGGTCCTTTAGACCCCATCTCCTTTAACAAATGTTGTGCCCTTCGCACCACAGAGAAGTAAACGTTTTTCCTTGTCGCATCACAGAGAAGTTGCATTAGGGATGATTTAGCCTTACTAACGTGTGCCCGCATCCCGGTGGGTAGTGATAGCTGAGGGCACAGTGGGTT
>JAODUI010000014.1:2717341-2730365 GCA_027563995.1 Papilio gigon | reverse complement strand
CCGAGCCCCTCGGTGGGGACGTATAATGAGCTGATGATGATACCGATTATTTTCGTCGTGTGATATTCCGTGATTTTTATGTACATTAAATTGATACGTGAAGTTAAAAATTTGTACGTCTCTTTAAGAATTGCGTGTACAGATGAATAAGAAATTTGCCACTGTTTAAGTTAATATTGTGACGAAAATATTTAAGCCGAGATAAAAATAAACTTCATTTATTAATTTTATTTGAATTTCGTACAACGACTGAAATTGACTGAAATTTCAGTAGCCACGTAAATTGTTAACATTAATACAGTTAGACAGATATCTAAAGTGTTATTAAGAATGACATCAAATTCCATTAAAATGTCCTTATATAGAACGCCAAAAACCTATTCTTTAAGGATACAGACTACTCAGCTACAGGACTATCTAACGGTCGTCGGCGGCCCGTCATCCAAATATCGTGAACCATATCCTAGCACAATCTTTTCAAGCTTACATCAAATGATAGCAAGAAATATTAGTTAATTATAATTATCTAATAAAATCTTGTTTAAAAAAAAAAAACGGAAACATTATGTAATATATTATAAAAATCGCTTCAGTTTATAACTTGATCCGCTCTCAATCCTCTACAATAGTACCCGTGTTTTCTCTTCCGTTAAATTGTCGTGTTATGCATCATTGCGATACAAAATGCATTCAGACAATTTGAACCATATACATCATTTGATTCTAACGTGCATACCATTGTAAGCGTCAATAGCCTAATGCTTAAAGTTACAGATTTCCGATCCCATGTTCGATAGTTTGAATCTATCTACTATTGTACACCATATCCTAGCGCAAGAGAGTTTGGAGTCGTAAAAGAAATATTACTAAATGACTGCTGATATCAAACATCATGGCGACGGCAGTAAATAAAAAAAAAAGTATAGTAAAATTATTCGCACATTCACAAGTCCAGAGCTATATCAAGGCAAGCATTCTATCTTGATGTATAAATAGTATAAAAATTAGATGTCATTAGAACTCCAGGTGTGTTTGAAAGAATGAAGCAAACATCGGAACAAGTGACATTCTTAATGTGACAGTGTTAACATGTTGCTATCTCTCTTTTATCAAAAAGAAAGAAAGTGATAGCATTATACAAGAGTTACTCGCTTCCATTGTCGACGGTCAGCTGTTTTTGTAATACAATGACATCTAAGAATATTGTACTGATGCAAATAAATTTGCCCAGTCATTGAATAACTGACTACTGTCCCTTGCTAAGTTGCTTTGTGTCTTTATTATTTAAAGGGATAATTTATGTATGTATTTGCAATTGTCATATAATTTATTTAAGCTTTTTTTATTCTTTCTTAGGCAACATACCTGTGACTTACCAATTTGCGTAACTTTGTTCCTTTGTCCCTTTGTTACGTAAAATTTATCTTGGCAGTATGGTAACTGTTCCTATCGTAAAAAAACAAATGTTGATTTAACAAAACCTTCTTTGTAGTCTTAAAAATTAACTTAATATGTACCAACGCGTCCGTCCGCGGTGTTCCAACAGCTATAATCGCTTGAAAGTTTCGTACGTATTGAGTCGTCGACGCGGGCAACAGCCAATAGGTTGCAGTTTTTAAATATGTTTGTAAGAAAAAAGTTGGTCAGTGATCAGAGCAGGTTGACATCTACTTTTTACTATTATCCCGGTTTTTGTGCTCCTCGTTCGTCGATTTGTGAGAAAGGGATGTTTGCGGGCAAGGCAATTTTCAAGTGGAACACCGCGAGTGGTTGTGACTGTACACTACAGGATATTTGACCTCAAATATGACTGACCTCCTTCCTCGACATTGTTCACAAACATTTTTCGTAGACGAAACTGCTTCACATATGATTCATCTTAACATTTAAATAACATTAATTATATCTATCATATTTCTTTGCTTTAAATAGAAAAGAAACGATTAATAATTGAATTAGCATATTACGTATGTAAGTGATACCAATATGGCGACCGGTTGTGCGTCAGTCTCGAACCATTGTATGGACACATTGACGTCTTTTGTTATATATTTTTTTAAATTAGTTAATGCATATTGTACGGAAATTATTTTGTTTTTAATTACTTTGATTAATATCAGTACCCATTACTGTAGTAATCAAAGTAATAGTAACCCTGATACTCACGTGGTCGAAAGTTCGAATCCCGCCATTCGACTTTTGTAAACCATATCCTAGCACAAGCCTGGCTTAGTTGGGATAGGAACAGATATATTAGTAAATTAACAAGTAATATTTTTATTAAAAAAAAAAATAAAAACCAAACAATAACGAACGAGCGTGATCTTGTCACTCTCTGTCAATGCCGGCATCATAAACTTCACCTGTCATAGACTGTAGCTGGAGTAGACTGTACTGCTAGCACTGTCGCAATAACTGTTAACAATATAGAATGTACTAGAATTAATTACGTACAATATTAAAGATTTTTAATATTAACACAGAAGGAATTACGTCTCAGAACAGTATATTTTTGCGGGTCTCGCCTCTGAACATTTTCGTAGTGCCTATATTTGGCCGTTCGTATTGTTCAGACTGACTCAGTCGGTATGCGTCTGTTTTGAAATATTCTCACGTGGTGGCCATTGTAGTAAGGTTAGCTACTTGCTTTGTGACTTTCGTCCTTATAACTAAAGAATAAGGAGTGTTGTCGTGTAATGTAAGGTCTAAAAGAAAAGGTATGAAAGGGGATACGTTGGTATGATGCAGCGTACTTCTTTCCTCCTGTATATTGAATCGGAAGGCGTTAGGGAAGGCAGTCCAGCAGTGGGCAAACAATGGCCGGCGATGATGATGATGATTTTAAAGTGAAACTTTCGCGCTATTAACGCATGGTTTAGAATAAGTAAAATCTATTTAACGATTTCCAGTTTACCCTTTGATAGAAATTATTTGAGAATTATAATTTAACAGATTTCAAGTTATAACACGACTGAGTTACTGCTTTCAAAACTTAGAAGTGTAAAGTAACTTCAAGTAGTCAAATTACACATGACTTTATAAACTTTTGAAGAGCCAATAGCCTAATGGTTAGGTGTACGGTTTACTTATTTAGCGGTCGTGGGTTCCAATCCCACCACTCGACTATTATCGTGATTATTATCCTAGCATAACATATTTCAAGCTTACCAGGAATGGTTACAAGAAATATTAGTAAATTAACACAAAACTACTAATAATTAATTAAAAAAAAAAACTTCAAAACTTAGCACTACATCAATTTTCCATGTTTTTCGCACGTGACTACTGCGCGCACGACTTAGTCTGCATCTGGTCGTGCCTTTTACGTGAAGAATGCGGCTCGGAGCCGCGCGCCGGACTTACAACGGATCAAAACTGTGATACGGCGCTCATTTGGCAACTAAAAATAGATTCTGTCCGCTTTACTTAGAACTAAGATCATTCATTAGAAAATCGTTAATGGAAAAATACAATTATCGGTATCAGTTTTTGAATAGACTGTAGTCTTTTAGTGTTGATTTAGAAAGACTACTACTTCCGGGGGAACAATTAACTTCTTTGAGTGCAGTCAGATGTATCTAAATTAGGCAATCATTACGCATCTGAATGTGGAATTGTAAGTTGTTTTAACTAGCTCTTTTTATAATATCAGTTGACTTTTGTTAATTTACTAATGTTCCTTGTGACCAGTTTAGGTAAGCTTGAAAAAAAGCGATATAGTTCACGACAATAGCTGAATGGTGGGATTCGAACCAACGATCGCTAGAACGTTAGTCTCTATAACCTTAAAATTGCTTATTGCAAACGTTTTTCAGTAGTTTAAAATTGTACACATAAGAAACACAGGAACCGTTCTTCTGTAAATAAACTTTAGTATAAATTTCCAATACATTGTAATACTGGTCGGTTGTAGACTTTGAACGACGCTTTATAAGGCGATATATGACAACTGAGCACTTTATGACCCAACAGGAAGCATTTTGCACATCCGCCATTACCACATCGTGAGGGTAACATTCTGATCTTACAAGATTTTCTTTAACATTTACAAGCTACATTTTACCACGGTTAAAGCACTATCTGCGTCAATTATTATTCTTTCTTTTGTTCCCGATTTTAAGTCTTTTTGTTCCTATTACAGAGCGTCTGGAGCACGATGATGGCTGCCACATGGACAGAACGGAACGCGTCGACGACTACGTCAGCCTCACCACCGGCCTGCGCAAGACTGACTTCTCCGACACGTTCTACGGCGGACAGAGCAGAAAGACCAGCTCCGTCGACGACAAGTCCAACCGCGCTAGTCCCGAGTGCATCATCAGCACAGAGAGCAACGACTCTCCCAGCAAGAGCCTCAGACCTAATAGAGAAGTTTCGGAATCACCCACCAAGACTATACGCAGTAGACAAGCCAGCAGAATCCCACATTCCCCAGTGAGGACCAAAACTCCCAGCCGCGGAAACACTCCCAGCCCGAAACACACAGCCAGCCCAGTTCAGACATCACCCAAACTGAAGCCCAAGCTCCCGCCCACAGCCAGAAACACATGGAGCGGCAGGACCGCACCGACACAGTCCAAAACCAAGACCAGACCCACGATCGGCGCTGACACCTTCGATAACCCAAACAAATCCCCGAAAGCAAAGCCTAAAGCCGGCCAAACTGAAGCTTTTAAGCGGAATTCCCCTTTAAGGGCAAGCAGCGCAACTCTGCGTTCCCCACCACATCAAAAACAATTAAGTCCTTTATTGGAACAGATCTTGAGGTCGGCGGAAACTGCGAAAGATGATGCCGGCGCCTTAGAAAAAATGAAAGAAATCATCAGAACGTATTCAAAAGGCGAAGACTCACTATCAAGGGCAAGTTCAAAAGACTCTGATTATGCTGACTTCACATCGGCTTGGGTGATGTCTGATGGAAAACTGGAGAGGTCTACTAGCACCAGACAGTTGGCTGCCCCGCGGAAAGACCCCAGGACTGGAGCTTCTAGGATACCAGCCCCGGTGTCAGTTGGCTGCAGGAGGTCAACATCGACGTCGCAGTTCCAATGACAGCTCTCGCTGGAGACCACGTCAAGTGACTCAAAGACTGAGCAAGTTTAAGTGTTTGTGACTGTGGACATTGGACCAAACATTGGCGCAAACATTCGCCATGACCGCGGCAGGTCCAATATTATGGACGAATTACTTCGAGTATGTTCCGGTCAAGCGAAGGCATTTTATATGTATTTATTATTAAAACAAAAATATCATATCTTCTTCTGATAAATATTTAATATCAAAATTGTAGTTTTAAATAGAATTTTAAAAGCGTTCGCAATTCGAATGTCGAATTCCCATCTAGTGTTATTACTAACGAAAATTACTAATATTTTTTTTAAATCAGACAATTCGTACTAATTAGAAGATTTAGTGTATCAGTGACGGTAGTTTTATTTTAAATGTTAACTTGGAATGGATGAGTTAGAGACAACCTCTGAAGGGCATGACATGACATGACATGACATGACAAGGAAGATGGTGCTAAAAGAAATGATCAAGTTAAGTTGTCTAGTTATATTGTATTTAATTATTTTAATTTCTTTTTGATACTATTTTGAACTTTAAATAACAATACTAAGATCCATTACAAAATACGTGTCGAATACAAAATGAGAAAAAAATGTTTTTTTTTTCTATAATTTGATTTAATTAAAAATGAGTTGAACTCGATTGAGATTTTTTTTTGATGATGAATAGAGATAACAAAAAATTTAGAATTTAAATTGATTAACAATTTATTTAGATTAAATTTTGTAGTGTAATAATTTAAGTTAATATTTAAGATTGCTGCATCCCCGGTCTGTAACTTTGTACTAACACAAATCGCGTAGCATTTATTGCATTTAACAAAAGTAAAACATTTTTTCATTTGAGCCGGGAGTTTTGGCAATTTTTTTTTTTGACATCCAGTAATCTCATCGTTATAGGTTGTGAAGGGCAGCGAGCTTATTATCTTCGGCAATGGCTAAATTAAAATAATATCCATTTCAATATTATTTATAGAATTTTCTATGTAATAATTAAAATGTATCTTATATTAAACATGTCCGTTATTATTAATAAGATACATACGATTTATGACATAAGTGTAAAAAAAAATTATTAAAAAAAAAAACATTTTTTCACATCCAAAAATTAGTGTTACCGTCCAGATCAAAAGGAATGACAGGAAAAGCGACGCAGCGTTGGTCTCTCGCGAGGATCTGGTCATTTGCTGCCGTATCTTGGCTGATGACCGATCAGCGGCGGTCCTTGTGGGGGCCCAGCTGTGGGCGACGTTACTGATATGACGAGTCGCTTCAATTGTTTTTATATATAATTTAACTGTAGTTAAATTAACAAACGAAGTTGACCATTCCTTTACATATGATATCGATTCCATCTAAATGTAAAATTCACGCAATAATAGTCCTTAAATCTATTCATGCTGGGAGTTATTTCACTGTATCCTAAATTAAGCTGCTGTATTAGCGGGTATCGACTGTCGTAACATGCTAACAATTCTCAATTTTAAAAGTTCAGCGGTCGTCAAACCACGAACTGCGATAGTTATTTCTGCGGCCCGCGAACCTTTCGAAAATAAACCTCTTTTAAAACCACGATTATTTTCAATAATTAAACTATTAAAACTTTCGTGAGCCATTTCACTATACTACTTATAAAACGGCTTAACTCACGCGCAACTCGGTGTCAGTACCGACTAGCAGTCAGCGACGGGCCGCGAACGCGCTATAGTACCGTTCCCACTCATCCTGAAGATGAGCCCCCGATGAGCTCGAAACTAGTCGGTACTGACACCGAGTTACACGTGAGTTAAGCCGTTTTATAAGTAGTATATTTTCAATAACCTTTAAAAAGAGGATTTAATAAAAACTTATATCTACGGTGGAAACGTGTTATAACAGCTCATAAGAAAATTAAATTGATTGGTTGCGTCAATTACTTGGTGCGATGTGAGGACGTAGTGAGACCTGTTTCACCAGTCTTCAGTGCGACATGACCCGACCTTTGCCCTTGCTTTCATCTCATCTATGTTCTATCTTCTTGCTTGTTCTTTATCTTTCTATATCACGGCAGCCTGTACCCACATTCAAGTTATTATTGATAATAATTAAACTGTAATTATAAATAAGTGTAAAGGAAAATCATTGCATTGTAACGACCCAAAACTACTGTCTATTTATTGTTTCTTTGACATATATTTTCTAAACAATAAATAGATGACGGTTTATTGCATTAATATGTTTGGATTAAAATTCTATTGATAATATTAAAACACTAAACAATTTAATTCGCTATATTATATCGATGCATATTACATTAATAAACCGAATGAGATATCTAGAAATGATTCACTGATGTACTCAGAGACGTTACGTCACTAAGGGCGTACTAATCACATTTGTTTTGTGAAATGAGAAATCTATACTGACCTCTGTGACCTCTGTATGGTCATAAGATTTTTTTGGTAATATTTTTTTTTGTTATCAATGTAATATCTGTCGATTGTTGCTAGAGGCTAAGCGGGAATTAGTTATGTATCAGTTTCTTCTTCGATATAACGTTACCAGTGACTATGCCATAGAAATTGTTATTATTCACTCAATAAACTATTAAGACAGAATATTTAGTTCATTTACAACCCTTACATCATCAGTTCACTATATGACGCCGTTGAGGGGCTCGCTGCTCTGTTATTAGGGGTCACTAGGCCACAGTCAGCGCTGGCCCAATGCCTTCACACATATACGGCACATGTTTGTAAAATTTTCAATCATATTGTCGTGGCCGGATGACATTAACTTTCTTCTATTCAATTAAAAAAATTGCAATCTGTCACATAAGTCATTATCTAGAAAAATATACAAATTTGACGAAAAATTTTACAATGGTCGTGTAATTTTAGGTAAGTTTGGATTATTATTTAGAACATTAGAACAGACGACCGATGGGAAATCCTTGGAATGGCGGCTAGGGAGTGGTAGAGGCAGCGTTGGTAGGTCTCCCGCACGTTGGATTGCGGGAGTGCACTGGATGTTGGCACAGGACCAGTCATCGTGGCAAACGGTGGGGGCCGCCTACGTTTAGCAATGGGCTACATTAGGCTGTTGATGATATGATGATTGGATTAATATTTAAATTACAAAGAGATTAACTTATTATTCTGTTGCTTTATTAAATGAAGGATGTGGATGGATTGTGTGAAAGATTGCTTCGGTGTGTGAGTTCAGATATGAAGGTTGACAGATGTATGGAGTAGATACTGTGCTGATACTGATTAGGGAAGCGGGAAAGTTGATGGCGATGATGAGTTTGTTGCGTAAGTTTAATAAGAAATTTTCATTCTTGCATTACATTATCGTTGAATAATTCCTTCCCAAGATTTCCTTCTTACATTTTCAGGTTATGGATTTCGAGTCGATTGTACTGGGTTTAATATTTTATATAATTTTCGTTGGACTACGTTAGTATTTTATTAATTGAACAATGTACGTTTTTTTTACATTTCTATGATGTTATAAATGATATTAATTTTTAGTGATTCTTGTCAACGAAATCTTTTGTAAGAAGGCTTGCATGGATAAAGCTCGGCGAGTTGCTAATGGGGAGTATGAGAAAAATGTATCCAGTATACCTCCGAGGATAATGAAATACACTTGCAAGCCGATTACAAAGCCGCCAAAATATAATCCCGGGTGCAGAGACGTCAATTATATTTTGGTTACTTAGTGTAGCAAATGGTCACTAGATGGCGCTAGTTGTTTAGTATCCAAATTTTTATTTTTTAATTCCATGTAATTATAATGAATAAAATAAATAAAACAAATTTTATTATTATAGTTCGTTTCACTTAAAATTATTTAAGTCAAGTTTTATTAAAGCATTTCATAAATACAGTAATGTAATAAATTTACACTCAGACGTTTGTTGGTAACTTGTTTATGTTTCTAACTTAATTAAACTTATTTTTAAAATCACTTTCTCAAATTCAAATACACTTAAAAGTTAATTTTTGATCACAGCTATGTTTAGTCTTCTGGGAATATCTTATTCATTGGGACTTTGTCAAATATTTTGTTGGTGACGTCCTGGAAAACTGAACTGAGGCTCTTCTCGTAAGATTCCTTTAATTCGTTGAAAACTAGGTCGGAGTTTTGGTTGAGGAATCTGAAATAAAAATATTTGTAATTACGCCATCTAGCGTATAGTAGAACATTCTCAGTAATTTAATCACCTATAGTACACTTTGCAATATATAGATGGCATAGTTTTAAAATTTGCTTACTTGTTCATGTTGTCTCCTAAAGCTTTGTCACCATTGAATAAATTGGAGAAATGCAAAATAACCCTCTCAGGAATGAATTTTACTTTATAGTCCTTTATGTGCATGTAGGTTTCGCCGTCCTTTACGAGAGGTTCACCGATCAAATCATGTTTTACAACCAAATTAACTAAAACAGAAATATAAAACGAAAAACGTTAACTTGCGTACTTCATTATTAAATAAAATAAGTTATTTAGAATACAAAGGTACAATTTCAACATTTAAAATTTTGATACTCGATAATAGATGGAGCTACAGTAGCTTTTGTATTTCCATTGCCCTTTTAATTTTTTTACTGTAATTGAGAAGGGATAGTTTTGTGACGTAGATTAGAGTTTTGGCTTTGTTAAAAAAACCGTTAGGATTTTAATATACGTACCCATAGTAATATTTGCGACGCCTTTTCCTTGTATAGGCAAAACCAATATTCTACCTTTCATCACGTAATCAGCAATGAAATCCATCTTAGGTGTTATTGAATCTGTCCTCAGTCTGTAGTGCTTTAGATCCGCTCTGAAAACGTAATTTCAAAACATATCAGCGTTATAAATTTACCTTGAAAACAAAAATATGGAAAGAACAATCATGAAACTTTGCTAAGTATTTTCTGGCAGGCGTAATAAATTATACATTTCCTTTATAAAATCATATTTAGGATTGATATATTGTTTTCGTGTTTTAAATGTTTACATGTAAAAGGTTTTTAATAGTATTTAACTGAATACTTTACTTGTAAGACGTAAGACGAGACTCTGTGAGTCCGTGCAGCTGGATGTTGCGATAGACCTGGCTAATGACGACTGGCCCCGCGCCTGTCTCGATATTCATACCGGACACCAACAGCGGCTCTAGTGGCGGTACTGATAGCGCTGGAATTCCTGCAAAAAATAATTCGCAATTTACGTATATAAATATTTGCTGTTCAATACCATAAGGGTAAAATTTCATAAGAAAAGTGTCGTAAATAATCCAGAATGTAAGGTACTCGTAATTATGTTTTTTTTTTAATTTACATTTTATTAGAAAAGTACCGCTGTGAGTATTGCCAGTATGTAGATGTTGATTACCTTTAGTCATTCGTCTGAGCGCATCGGGCACGGCTCCCTTGAGGCAGTCATTCAGCTTGGCGTCCTTCTGGCGACATCTAGTGAAATCTTCCGCTGCAACATACATGTTACTTCGCAACTGAGGCGACTGGCGTGTTGCAACGTCACGAGATCACGGTGTGATAGCTCGAGTTATTGTTGCGACATTTTGGAGTTTACAGACAGCTTTAAGCTAACGGTGTTCATAATTCGAAATAGAGCTTGTAAGACAAATGTTTCTAGTTATTTTTTTATAAAAATATTAGTAGATTATTAATAATATTTCTTGTAACAATATTTGGTAAGGTTGAAAAAGCTTGTTAGGAATGGTTCACGACAATAATCGAATGGTGGGATTCGAACACGCGACCGCTTGTTCGGTAGTCCGTACCCAAAACCATTAGGCTATTGGCGATTTTAAAAATCTTAAAACAAACTGTGACTATATGGTAAGATGTTTTTTTTTTAAATATGGAATTTACTTTGTTATATTTGCGGCCAGCAACACAATATACGTCGTCTAAAATAGCCGCAGCCATCGGACAACGCTCTAAAGAGGCCAACAACAAAGGACGCCATTATGCCGACTTCGTAATAATCCGTGTAACACATATTAAAATGTATTAATCATATTTGTTACTGCTACCACGTGGTTAAAAGTATAAGATATCAATAAAGACTTAAAGTAGAATTTCAATAGAAATGACTAATAACAAAAAACTTATTTCAACCATTTCACCTTTATAGATTTAATAAAAACTGACATCGTTGTTTTATCAATTTAAACATTGTAACAAAATATATCTTTTTCAATACAATTTTATAGTAAATATCTATTGATTAACAATCAAACTGGTACAATTATGTAAAAGGCAATACGATTCAATCTGCAAGCATAATTATAAAATTTATTAACAACATCTCTGTTCACTCGTTGCTCTGTGGCCGACCTTGTAACGGTATGTGTTGACGACTGTACGTACAGTCAGCGACATTATCTCGTAACAGTTGTAATCGTTACATTATAATTACGAAAGAAAAACGGGGTAGAAAAATATTTTTTTATAAAAGAAGGTCCCTAGAGAACGATCCTAAGCCGCATTGGTCCGGAAATGCCTAGATATTTTGTGCCGATTTGATTTTGACATGAACGGTAGCGTTTGGTAGCGGTGTTGAAAACTCGAACTAATGAGAGATAGAATTAATAACTGTCAGTAACATCAACAGACGCGTCAGTCGGAACAAAGCAGAAGCTGTCATTTCTAAGCAATGACCTTTTCATTAATGGAGATTGTATAGATAAACAGTTTTTTTAATGTCGGCATTAATATACTATACTGGTTATAAAACGTGGGCTCTTCTTCAGGATGAGTGGGATTGGTACTATATCGAGTTCGCGGCCCGTCGCCCACTGAGTCGGTACGGACACCGATTTACATGTGAGTTAAGTCGTTTTTTTTTTTGACTAGCTGACCCCGCGAACTCTGTTTCGTCTTAAAGGCAATAAACAAACAGATTTTGAATTTATTAGGAAATACAAAGAAAAAACATTTCCTCCTCGGAAAAAAACGATTGTATGGGAAGTCAAAAAGGGCTATTTTAAGGCATTCACGGTAGTTTTTCTAATTTTTCTCACCTTTTAAACCTTCCCTAAACCTCCACGAACATTCAAAGACCAAGATAATATAAATCCGTTCAGCCGTTCTCGAGTTTTAGCCAGACTAACGAACAGCAATTCATTGTTATATATATAGATAGATATAGTGAAATGTCTTACGATAGTTTTAATAATTTAATGGTGTTTAAACGCTTGTTTTGAATGTGACTTCAAACTGTGCTTTTAACTGGTACGTTACAAATGTGTACTTAATTGGTTTGTGGTTAAAGTATTTTGTTCCTGAAAGTTTCTTTGCGGAAGTCAGGTCTACTTTCTAACATAACTATATCTAACTAGTTTAATATTTTTACATGCATATGCAAACTATTTATGTAGGACTTATAAAGTAAATTAGATTTCGTATTTTAATTTATATCTTCCTATATATTTCTCATACTGTTGAAGGCATTGGGCAAAGCCTAGATCCAGCAGTGGACAGACGCAGGCTGATAAGATTTTTTACGATATGACATGTGTATGTTCTTTTCAAAAATCTGTTGTCATTTTATTAAATAACAAAAGATTAAAGTTTTTGGAATAATATTAGTAGATTTTTGTTAGTTTACTAACATCTTTTAACCATTCCAGAAAAGCTTGAAAAAGCTTGTGTTACGATATAGTTGACGACAATAGTCGAATGGTAGGATTCGAACTCACGACCGCTAGATCGGTAGTCCGTACCCTTAACTAGGGTATTGGCGCTTCAAACCCTTTAACTTTTATTTACTATAATTAAATATTGTCGTCACCGTTTTATCAAAGATAAAGACGTGATATACTTTATAGATTTATTTGTCACTAACACTGCTTCGACCTCTCTGTGGCAACTCCTGTCATCCTTTAAACTATTAAAACTTTCGTGAGACATTTCACTATACTACTTATAAAACGGCTTAACTCACGTGCAACTCGGTG
>JAODUI010000014.1:2697943-2716229 GCA_027563995.1 Papilio gigon | reverse complement strand
CGCTGAGCTCGGAGTCTACCCTATTAGTGACAAGGCCATAGACAACGCTGTCAGTGCATTGACTTCATATCTTTGAATTACTTCACATATGTGTATCACGATGTTTTCCTTCACTGTAAGAATGATATAAAAATTGTAAAAAATAGATACATTGCGGGGATCGAACCTGGATACAATATGTCGAGTAAGGTGCGGTCCAGTCAAGCGCCCAACATGGATAGATTTTAGAAGGTATCTCTAGAATGGTTCAAAGGAACAGGAACAAGGGTATAGACTACCTTATAGTGCTAATTAAAAACAGGTTGCATTAATTAATCCTATAAATATATTGTTTTTTTACCAGGTTGATCCCGTGCGACTTCATAGCGCCTGCGCAGACGCATAACCCGATCTCCGGAGGCGTTCACCACAAGATCCTGCTCGCTAATTTCCTCGCGCAGACGGAAGCTCTAATGAAGGGCAAGACTGAGGCCGAGGTCAGCTTATATATCGACTGCATTGATTATAAACTTCATTCTAGTGTGGGTTTACATTATTCCAGTTCAAAATTTCGTCATACATATAATAAAATTTGTACTTTTTAGGCTAAAGCTGAATTAGAAAAATCAGGAATGTCTCCCGAATCGATCGCCAAGATCCTGCCGCATAAGGTGTTCCTCGGCAACCGGCCCACAAACTCCATCGTCGTTAGGAAACTGTCGCCCTTCACACTTGGAGCTCTTATTGGTATGGTTATGGCCATTTTAACTATTCTCCAATAGATGGCGCTGTGTGGCTACACACGAATCTCTATTAAACAAAGTTCTAACTTCGTGATGTAACACCCATACAGCGCCATCTATCGGAGAATAGCGGAAGGTATGCTATATTTATAAATCGCTGATTACATCTTTAGGCTCCGTACAATATACGAGCTTTTTCTATGTCATCAGCTGTTATTTTAAATTCTAACATTGATTTAATCTTTATCTTATATAGAGAATAGAAAAAAATTGAGGGTATTTTGGAAAAGAAACTTCTCTTTCAGCAATGTACGAGCACAAGATCTTCACTCAGGGCGTGATCTGGGACATCAACTCGTTCGACCAGTGGGGCGTGGAGCTCGGCAAGCAGCTCGCCAAGGCCATAGAGCCAGAGTTACAGGACAATAAGCCCGTCTCCAGCCACGACGCCTCCACCAACGGACTCATCAACTTCTTGAAGGAAAACTTCGCTTAATCTACGTCTCATCTGTTATTACTTGAATATTTAATCTATGGTCACATTTTTTTTTTAAAGAATGCTTAATCTTTGACACGTGTTATTACTGCTTATATTTAGTCTATGGTCATTATTTATCAATATTTATCAATTTACTTTGTCACCTCCCGTAGATGAAAAAGGAACTCTGAGTCCAATTGGTTACATTGTAGTTTTCTTGTACACCGACCCTAAGGGGACCACTAAACTAGTGCTCGACACTTAAATGCGACATTTTTTGACATGTTTTATTCATAAATTTTTCATTTTATTTTCTTCAATATTTCTTTTGCCATTTGTTACCTTTATTTTAGATTATATAATCATGTTTGTATGCTCACTTTTGTTGTGTTCTAAATTATATCATTTATATATTTTTTTTTAGAAAGTAAATAAAGTATTTGATTACGTATTTTATATACCTATGTTTCGTTATTATATAATGTATTAAAAAAAAGTTAACAGATCTGTTTCCACTGTTTTAGAAAACTGTACAGTACCGTCAGTTAAACTGTACAGTTTTGCTGACAAAAGTATTTAATTGTACAATTCGAATGTTCAGTTAAAACTGACTCGGCGGATTAAATAAACAGTATGTGAGTAGAATGCCAGTTCGAATTGTTATACGTTTGAGAGTTTTTGAATAAATTAAATTTACGTTAATAGAAACATTGGTTTTACAGATTATTTTTTATCTATGCTGGCGCGGCCACGCTGAGCCTTGCCCCGCCATTTTGTTGATCATGTCCTTCATATTGCCTGTGTCAAGTCGTTTTTTTTTTAAATGAAATGTTGCAGTCTCTGTTCAACGACTGTAAATGCCACTTTTAAAAAAGAAAGTAACAAGGACGCAACGATTGGTCGCTCCCGCGCCTCCCGCGCCCCGCATTCGTCATACACCTCGGTAATACTAGTATTTAATATAAAGTGATATTATTTAGTCTAAAACAGTAACAATTAGATACATATTGATTTTTTCGAACATTATTAAATAACTACGTTTCAATACAATGGACAGTTTTATAATTTAATCAATTTTTAATTCAAAAAAACGTCAATAAAGTTACACATATATTGAGAAAAGATTTTCCTTAGTTACTTTTGGGAAAAAATCGTATTTACCGCGCTCTCTCAAACAGCTTCAGTACACATCTTACAGAATGACATTATTCATTGACATTTGACACTAAACAATAAAGTTCCATATTAATGGATATGAAAATGACACTCGTTTAATACGATTATTGACAGTTTGGGTGTCATCGTTTTCAGATAGAGAGCCGAGTTTTGCCGAAGGAAAATAATTTCTCACTACATTTTCATATTTTACTTTCACTGTTTTTTACTTTTACAGTTTCCATGTGTGACGTCGGCGAAAACTCGCCCTAACTTAGTACAAACTTAACACTAACTTGACAAGTTACTTAGGCTTCCTCCCTCGACCACCGCCAGTCTTTGCCTTCTTGTTGGCTGCATTCTTCTTCTCTTCTTCAGCTTTCCTCTTAGGGTTTGGTGTTGTTGATAATACCTGCATCATAAATTTAATTATATAAATATGATCACATCTATGGTCACCATTGTGATCCTCCTGTTTGTCCACTTCTCTCATAAAAACACTGCTGTGGAAGTTGTAGAAGACTGTCCAGCAGTGGGCAGACGAAGGCTGGTGATGATGACATTGCTATCATACTCAAAACTGTTGTGTACTTTAAAAAGATTTCATTGTAGTTTTCTCAAACGCTGAAGATCTCGCTTAGTGAGTTTTTATATTTCTTAACACGGTTAAAATATCAGTAGATTTTTGTTAATTTACTAATATTTCTTGTAACCATTCCTGGTAAGCTTGAAAATTCGTGTTAGGATATGGTTCACAATAGTCCAATGGTGGGTTTCGAACCTATGACCGCTGGATCGGAAGTCCATACCCTTAACCATTAGGCTGATAGTCATAGTATCATTATATATATATATACCTTAAAGAATCCATCCAGCCTGCCCTGCGTGGTGCCAGACCTCGCTTTTAGCAGTTTCTTGGCACCGTTCCTCACGCGGTCCTCATTGAACTGCTTATCACCGCACAGGAACTTGACCAAACCATCCTCGTCAGGATCTGTCCATTTCAACTGTAATAAAAACAAGCTGATTGACCTATGCGTGCTGTATATGTAAGACATCCATTGGTACTTATCGCTACTGATGATGAGGACTTACAAAAGGTGATGTGATTGAATGTGGATGGCTATAAAGGTGATGACCGAAGGTATGGATGGATTGTGTGACTGATGTGCGTTGTTGAGTTCAGATATGAGCTGACAGCGTATGGAGTACATACTATGCCAACACTGTGTTGGGAAAAGGGCAGGTCAATGACATTCACTGGTGCCCTTAGAATTGTTTAAGGGTCACTGAAGCAAGTCTTTAATAATCATTCTATAAGGAAACCCCTTAGTGACTATTAGAGTACGAGTAGAAATTCAAATTTATTGTATGATATGAGTTATAGAAAAATGAAAATTGTCAAAAAAAATTATAGTTTTTTTTTGGGCGACGCTATGCAACCTTCTCACTCTCCGTGACATGGCGAGGCCAAAGACCGTTCTTTTTTTATCAGGTTCAATTTTCTAAAAGGGTCCACTTCAAGTAATACTTAAGCAGATTTATTACAGTTATTCACCCCCCTCCCCCTTGTCAGCAAAGGTAAACAAAGCTCTGACGCTCTCGCTGACGTAAATATTTGTACATGAAATTTTCTACTAATGTATTCTAATTGTTTTAATGACTCATGAGCGGCAGTTATAATTTGTGTTCGTTAGTTTTCAAGCATAGACAATGTGTAGGTTGCTATTTGTAAAAAAGTAAAAACTACTGCTGATGTAATCACCATTTAGACCCCAGAAATTACTTACCTCAATATCCTTAGGATCTGCAATCTCAGGTTCCACGAACAGTCTCCTAGCATTAGTATAGTCCCAGTCCTCGGGTGGTTGGTACTTGTTAGTGTCTATATTATGCAGTACTTCCTCGATGGAGCGATGTTGTTTGATCAGTTCTATGGCTCGCTTCGGTCCGATACCTCGGATGGAGCCGCAGTAGTCACAACCGAGGAGTATACACAGGTCTATGAACTGGAAATAATTATCAATCATGTATACATAAAAAGTTATGATACTATTTATAAAACGGCTTAACTCACATATAGATCGGTATCGGTACCGACTAGTTACTATGTGAGCGACGGGCCGCGAAAGCGCTATAGTACCGATCCCACTCACCCTGAAGATGAGCCCCCGATGGGCTCGATTGTCGGTACCGACTAAATTAAGAAATTAATTTCTCACTACATCTGTGCTTTTATTATCTAAATTTAAGGCTTAACTATAACATTCTAATTACCTCAGTATGATTTAGTTCCAGTCCTTTAAGAACCTGATCTAAATGGAACTCCTGTACGGGCATTTTCCTCGCCTCGGAGAATGTTAGATGGCGGAGAAGTACATTGGCACCAAATGTTAACGCATCCATATCCTCTGTAGCTGTTGCGTATACTTTACCAGCTTTTACCTATATTAAAATAAACGTTATTAATGTAAATAAAAATAAAACACATTTCTATGTTAACATAGTTATTATATAGTAATGGTCATCAAACCACGGCCTACGGGTCGCATGCTGTCAGTGTAAGATATTTGTCCGCGAACCTTTCGAATTATATACATGTTTCGAAGAAAAAACCTTATATAAGGGAAACACTTTATAACAGCTTATAAGAAAATTAAATTGATTGCTTGTGTCGACTACTCAGTGCATAATTGTGAGGCCGCAGTGATACCTCACGTTGTACCATACTGGCTTTTGATAGATAAGCGTGACTACCACTGGTCTATAGTTCGGATTTCAAGTTTTTTCATTTAGTAAAAAGTTGTATAATTACCAAGGCGGCACACTGTGCCTCGGCTTCACAAGGTGCCTCTACCACAGGTACTCCCATGAGTTTGAGAAGCTCTCTCGCCTCCTCACCATGCTGTCTGGTGACTTTAACAAGACGTCGATTAAACTTTTCTATTGACGCTTGATCACCTAAAAATCAAAAATATATAAAACTAACTAGAGTGGCACAGCGATCCAAAGTGTGTCTTGGACTCTGACAATAAGTCTCCAAATAACTCGACCATGTCAAAAATGTATAGGATAGTTTTATTTTATTCATAAGAGCAGGTAATCATAGGGTAGGCTCCAAGCCTCCCAGTTGGGACATATAGTGAGCTGATACTATATGTAATGGCACCAATTATGTCACATTTTAAAGCGAGGTGTTAACAATTTATGACATTATGCAACAGAGGTCACAAGAGGTCTACATTTTTTTAATATATAGTATTTTATATATCCAAGTACTACAATAATAAATTAAAGTATATAGGCACCTGTAAAAAATAAAATAACATGTTCAATGCTATTTTTAAACAAACAATATACATGTACCTGCATCAGTAGCTTTCTGTAATTCTTTTTCAGCCTCTTCTCTTCTCTCTGCGCGCTTATTCAGTTGATGAGACTTCATATCCGGTGGTTTACCATCAAACACGTACACGGGCTTAATGCCGTTCTCTACAAGCCTGATCGTGCGGTAGAAGGTACCCATCAGGTGGGAAGTGGTTTCACCATCTACTGATGTCAATTGTGCTCCTAAAACAAGAACACGTGGAATAAAGCCGTAATTTATAAATACAAGCAAAATTTATGTACGCAATGGTAGGTCTTAATTTAGACTGGATACATGAAAAAAATTATACATATCACATACCCTCGCTTCTCACAGCTATTAGAAACTGATATAAACTCATAGAGGCATCAATTGCGACTTTTCGTCCTGTAAAACAATAAATGTAGTAAGTTATTCAGCCGCAAATACTGACAACAAACCAGTGAAATTTAATGTACCGAAAAAGTTTTTAATTTCCATTTCTTTAACGGCTTGCGGTGCTATATCTGCAATTAATTTAGATAGACCTAAAATACCCATCTTGAGTAAATTTATACTGTAATATCAATAATCAGTAAGAATCCTTTGTAGCAATAGTCAACGTCTTCACCTTCGATTGATTGGCGCGAATTTTGACAGTATTTTTTTGGTATATCGTACTGTACGTTATAATGTTGCCACGTTCAAAAAGACTCATAAGATAAATAAGGTTTTATAATCCTGCGTATAATTACAACTTTATAATTAATTGTTTTATAAACTAAATAAGTTTTTAACGTTTGTGTTTAATCCGTAAACCGTATGAAATGGAGACGGAAACTGCGCTTCAGCAAACTTTTCGAATGCATCACCTTGGCGACAAAATTATTGTCTTTGACCTTGATTCTTTCTGCCGGTTCTTTTGACACCATAGACACAGAGTATATCATCATCATCATCATCATCATCAGCCCCTCTCTGCCCACTGTTGGACATAGGCCTTTCCCAATGCCTTCCACAGTATGTAGTTCTCCGCCTTCCGCATCCAATGACTTCCTGCAGCCCGCACAAAATGCATCTGGAGGGAGGACCGACGACTGGACGAGCATAGGTATATAAAGTTGCTTAATTGGCAATACGTCAAAAATGGCAAAATTATGATTAAGTGATTTGTACTTTAAACTTGGTTTAAACCGTTTAAACGCGGTTTAATCATTTAACACATTGTTAAATATCGGAATGACGTTTCAGTATTGGTCCTGTTATAACACAAACATGATTTTATATTCATTTTAACTAAATAGTCTTTAGGAATTGATAGAAAACAATTAGGAAACGGAACATATTCATTGTATCACTCTGATATGACATGACTAATGAAATGTCAGTATTTCAAATCAATATTGCACAATTTTGTTGTTCACTTCCCACTTGTTGACTTTATCGCTTTTATCAATAGATATAAGTTTGTGTGTTTTCCGTTTTTTTTATCTAATTCATAATATGAAAACATTTTTATCGACCCTATTTATTAACAGACGTGAGTAAGCTAACGTTATCAGACCTGAGTCAGACCATTTTCGATAAGTGTAACAAGATATTAGGTCAATAGTAACCTTGACGTTGCTGTGGGAAGCAAGCCACTTATATACAGATCAAATTTTTAAAGATGGGAGGATTTTTTTCAATTAATTTGGAAGAAAATTATAAGAAAAATGAAAAATTCTTACAAAGTCTTAATGAAGTTGCGGTATGTATTCTATTGTTAAATATTATCTAGTTGTTATACATGCTGATGAGCTGATGATGGTGATGAAGATGAAATAATATCGTGAATGAAGTTTTAAAGACATGTTTATAATAAATGTGAATGTATGCCTATGTGGTCATACCCTGAAACGTTGGAAGACCACAGCCATAGGGAGATCAATCAGGCATTTCTTGCCTTACAGAGTTATCATGGCTTTGAACAAACTCCCTTAGAAAGTATAGATGGCTCCAATGGTAAACTATTAAACACAGACTGGAGATACTGAACATCTCCAAACTATTCAACACACCTATCAACTAAATAGTTGATAGTGTGTAACCATATAATGTCAATAATAAAAAATGTTTTGTTTTAGATGGAGAGACAGATCCAATTGCAATTTCAAATGCAAGAAAGACAACGAGCGATGCAAATAGCTGGTAGTCGAGATGTATTTCTGTGGTTCACAGCATTCTATGTTACAACAGCAACTGGTTTGCTTGCAGGGTAAGAGAAACAGTTTTTTTTATACCCCCTAGCAGCGGGCCCTGTGGGCACCCACTGCTATCATAGGTGTAGCAACTTTCGATTAGGTTATCATACTTCTAAGATAAATGATGTAAACTAGATGGTAACCTAATTAATATATCAATAAGTATTTAACATACAGTGGATGCTATTAAGAGAAACAGTTGTTTTATACAAAAAAAAACTACATACCGTGGAAGTAATTAGACAATGATGATGATAAAAAATTAAATGTCATTTTATCTATTTACTAGAAATAAGTTCACACTGATTCTTGAATCTTTAATACATGTATATTAAGAAAAGAGTTTGGTTTATATAAAATGAAGTAATTTACATTTTTAATTCATATGTATATTATGTAATAGAATGGTAGATGGCTTTGATGGTTCAATGAGTTGGTCAAAATTGCATTAGCATGTGAATTATATCTGGGTCACATAGGATCGGATACTCCGGCATTAGACAGGGAACCCTATATATATCAGATGATTTTAGACTGATGATAATTTAAATGTTTTTCTTCAGTTTCAGGAAAACTAAACGGCCTTACTTATTGGCACCCCTTGTGCCTTTGACATTTGTAAATGTGTACTATTGGGATCTTGCATATGGCAACAAAATGCATAGAATTAAAAGTAAGTACAAATTAGTCATATCACCTTCACGATTGTTTTCGCCGGTTCACTCCCCGGTTAAAAGATTGTAGGAAAATTTGCAATTCATGCCAATATATTAGGTACTGATTTTCGTATCTACGATACAGTCTCAAAACTCCAGTGAATGTGTAGATTAGATTGTGTTTGTTTTCTATTGATTGTAAATTTTTTAAAATGAATGAATAATTTTCGAGATAATAGTATGATTTAATTTAATAAATTCTTGTTAAGAATTTTTGAAATTTACAAGAATGTAACAATGATTGTGGTTTGGATACTGGAGGTAAAGATTGTTTGAAAGATGTGTGTAAGGAAGTGATTTCAGATATGATGGATGGAGATGTATGACCTTTTTCATATATCTTTTACTTGTTGTGCCGATATTAAAGGGAAAAGGGTGGGTTGATGAAATAGTTGTTGTAATTCTGACTTACTGAGAACTATGCTCGGTGTTTCTCTAAGGGTTAAAATCCGAAACGAAGTCATTCGACAGAGAACCAAAGTAGACATAGTTCTCAAAATCTGTAGGCTGAAGTGGCAGTGGGCCGGTCACATCTGTCGGGCCAGCGACGCCGGGTAGGGCAGGAAATTGCTGGAGTGGAGGCCACGGTTGGGGACGAGGAGTGTGGGTCGTTCTCCCTCCAGGTGGACCGATGACTTAGTGCGGACGGCAGGAAGTCGTTGGATGCGGAAGGAGGACCGCATACTGTGGAAGGTATTGGGAAAAGCCTATGTCCAACAGTGGGCAGACAAGGGCTGTTGTTGATGATGATGATTATATGTAACTATTATAATATTAATGAATGGGTGTGCTGACTGCACTTAATTGATTAACCGATCACGAAGAGATGCGCACGCGTTAAGGTCGCTTTTGTAGGGTGACCAGCCATTTGCAATTTAGTCGTATAAGATAATAAATTATTATTTACACATACAAAAATGTTTTAATACGAAAATCATCTATTCTAGATTAAAAATCTAACTCAAATAATACAATAAAAATGATACATAATGAAAAAAAATCTTATATTAGCCGAATTAGGTTAAGTGGTTATGTTTGAAGTTTGGCTCTACGCAATAAATGTCATTCTAATAATGCTTAAAAAGTTAGTTTGTACGGTTTATCTATTACTTTCACTACTTATTGAAACTAGTATAATTATTCCCGTCTTGTATTTTAACAAGTTATATATGTACCTTGTTATTATATATACTAATTAATGTATTAAAATGTTTGATAACTTTTCTATTTTTTACATTACTTTTGAGGTTATACTCTCTAAAAGAATGTTAAGTCGATGTGAATCCGAACAATGTGAAAATGCAACATAGATTAAAAAGAAAACTAGAAGGTTCTAGAAAGGTCTAGAACGTGTTATATTATTAAACAATAATATCGGAATGTTTTCTATATGTCTATGAATAAAAATTTATAAGTGTCCTTTTGAAGTATCAACGCGTCCGTTCGCAGTGTTCCACCATAAAAGTTACAATCTCTTGAACGTGTCTTATGTACTGTGTCGACGTCGCGCGCAGTATTAAATAGGTTGCAGTTTTTAACGAAGTCTAAATCATCCCTAATACAACTTCCCTGTGGTACGGCAAGGAAACACGTGTACTTCTCTGTTGATTCTAAGGGCATAACTTTGTTAAAGTGGGGTCTAATGGACCGCGTGTCGTACTAACGTCTAGTCACGGAGCGGGTCGATAACACCTCGTACTACAAGGATGGAAAGTACTCAAAAATTGACACTGCGAACGTGTTAAATATGTTTGCGAGAAACAATCCGGTCAGTGGTCAGAGCAGGTACACGATGTTTGTGCTTTTTATTCGTGAATTTGTGAGGAGCAGATGTGGACAGGGTAATTTTTTTTTAAAGTGTAACACCGTGAACTGATACGATTGTACGGTATATGAGATAATTAACAAAAACTTAACTAACAAAAATGTTCTTTAGAAAGTTTCAATCGAAAACCAGTTGGTCCGCGGATATACAAGGATAGAAAGTGACGATTCAATCTAATGTTTAAACTTCTTATTTAAATAAACTTTAAATATTAATTAATTTGTCTTATGTGAAATATTAATAACATAATTAAAAATATATAAATGATATGAATATCAAATTGTATTGTTGAAGTATGAATTAATTTTGACCATTATTTAAAAGTTGTTCTGATCATTTAATAACTGTAAAATTTGCATAACACACATTAATACGATTTAATTTGACTTTTATTATTTACATTCTAACATATTTCTGTGTAAAGCGGAGGACCGCGTAGAAGGTATAGGGATAGGCATGTCCAACAGTGGACAGACAAGGCCTAATGATGATGATGATGATATTTCTGTGAAGATATATCATTTTAGATTGAACTACAAATTAAAATAAGGTTATGTTTTTAATATTATTAAGAATGTCATCATCAACCTGTCCTTTTCCCTATTGGGGGTCGGCACTGTATGTACTCCATACATCTCTGTCAGCTCATATCTGAACTCACACACTTCCTACGCATATCCTCTTTCACGCAATCCATCTTCTTCGGTCCTCCTCTATCTTAATAGTCGTCATTCAATCTCATCACCGTCTTATTTATGTGCTCATCTCTTTGCATAACATATCACGATTACGTTTGCATTTTTTAAATCACTAAGCGACCAGTACTTCACGTCTTTCTGAGAAGATATCTCTAGATATCTCCCTTTTCCGTCCAAGTATGACCTCGGAGCCTTTAAGAGTAGAGTGAACAGGCATTTCTTAGGCTAGCGCGTATCATATTTAGACTGCATCAACACTTAACATTAAGCGGTATAGCGGTCAAGCACTAGCTTATTCAATGTAAAAAAAAAATAGAACGGTTTAATGGAGATGGATGGAATTTGGCAGAGACGTAGAATAGACTGAAAGAACATATGAAACTAGGTAATAGAACATAGACTGAAAGAACACAGGATACTAGGTAAGTTTTTTAAAAGATGAATTTGCATATAAATGTTGTTTTAATAATTTCTATGCTGTAAAATAATCAAGCAAATTAAACATGGGATTTTTTGTGTGCTATTATATTCACTCTAAGTAACTTTATCCGATATCCTTGTTCGTAAGGGCCACCCTACATCTACGGACGGTAGGATGCGCGTGCGCACTCCAATAGTCATCCGATGTGCGCGAGTGTCACCCGTCTGTATCGACTCTGGCGTTTCAAGCGGAACAAGAAACGATTCAATATAATTAAACGTTTATTTCGAAAATGAAATTTATCGCCATCATCGCTTTCAGCTTACTGGTGAGAGATCTTTATTTATTAGCTTTTGCATATAATAACGTCCTTGGAATTAAAAAAAATATTAACCTATAATTTATTCCTGACAGTATTGTAATTATGCCAATTTTAATCTGGTTTAGTCGTTTTAAATTGACATCAGTATTACTTATTTATAATAAGTAGATGTTTATTTATGAATATTAAAACAAGTGTTCGGTGCCGACACCGGGTAAATACGTGCTGATCGTTTTATATTTAGTTTATAAAAATGTCTCAGGACAAATGAACTGGTGCCGTTTACATCGAGCGTATCTCTCAAAGGCAACGCATCTGCCTCTAGTGTTTCGGATATAGGACGTCACGACCACCATCGTTATCCTGAAAGCCGTTTGCCCCATTCTATTATAAAAAATCGCCGAAAAATCAAAGTGACCGCTGTCCTTTCTTACGATACCTTTTTTTACGATGATAAAGCTAGTGCTTGACCGCTATCCCACTTAATATCAAGTGGTGAAGAAGACGAAAGATGATTCGAAGAGTGGTGAAGAAATCGCCCTAGCTTTACTAAGCTTATATATATGAATAGGCATTACTATGCCTATTCACTCTACTCTTAAAGGATACGAGGTCATACTTGTACGGAAGAACTGACGCCGGTAACTCGTTTCAATCCTTTGCAGTACCCACAAGGAACGATGCCTCGAACTTTCGTTCGAACGCGTGGCACATCAACTGCAAAAGGATACCCGCCTTGTATCTGAACGTCCGATGGTTAAAGGGTGATGGGGGAATTCTCACGTAATTCCAAATTCCATGATACCGAAATATTAGGCTGTACAGTTATCTTAGGTGCCCTTGGCAGATATATTGTGAACACATGAAGCATTGTTGAAAATCGATACATCAGTACTGTACTCAATAATTTCGTTTACCAATTATTAATTGGCTGTTTATACAATCTTACGGTAACAAGAATATTTGTTATTTTTTTATAATAAATTATCCTTTGTGTGTCCACTACTGGATTGGCCCTTCCCCAATGCCTTCCACAGTATTCTGTCCTTCCGCATCTAACGTCTTCCCGCTGCTATAAGTCGTCAGTCTACCCTTAGGGAGGGCGCCCCCCGTTCTTGTCCCCCAACAGTAGCCATTCCATGATTTCCTACATTATTAAATCCATTTATTAGTAAGAATATTGTCAAACTTGTGTTTTGTATTAAAAGCCATGTTTAAAGGTCGCCACCTTAGCATCTTTGTTAGTGGTATGTGATAAAATGAAAATAACTAGCTTTAGGGTTATTTTATGCGTAAACTTTCTCCTACTTGAATCCTCCAGTTACTTTAATAGTTCTACTGTAATTTAACTGGTTACTTTAACGGCTACTTGAACTTTATTCGCACGGTTAACTTTAAAACTTTGAATGTCATTTATTCACTAGAACAGATTAACAGATGTCGTTGAAAATCGGCATTGATGGCGGATGTAGTTTGAAAGAATGTATAGGCCAGTCTATTGTAATTTGCGATGGCTAATTTAAAATCAGGTTTGATTTTTAAACGACATCAAACAGGCGGAGGTCTTAATTCGTCTGTATGTTTTTTTTTTATTAATAAACATAATGAAATAATTTATCGATGTTCATTAAAACAAACTAAACTCAAGAGCAATGAATTCGAGTCACTTAAAAATACCTATAATTATAGAATGAATAAATTTAGAACTGAGAATGTGAGCTTTATGAAATATACGGTATTTAATAGATAATATAATACGTTTTAAATTGCGGTATTGAAACTTATTAATTATTGCAAGGTAACGTCATAAAAATCATCTTGCCTAATATTGTTTTAAGACGAGTACAGCAGTTTTTTTGCGTTTAATTTTTTTATAAATAAATTATGGTGACATCAATTTTAATGCTCTAATTTAAATTGTATTTTATTGTCTATTAAACATCGTTTATTTGATTAAGCTAGCATTCTTAGTGTCCAAGATTTCTTTAGGCCTTTAAGTGACCCGCATTCATTTCTATACACTGCATTACGTTCCCAAATTCGATTAAAATATTTGGTCAAATTATTGTTTGTAAACTTTTTTTTTTGTTAGATATAAATAAATATTTGCTGATTAACTTCTAACTCATAACGATTATTTCACTTATTGAATTAATTATCAAAACATAACAGTTTCGCTGTTGGTATAGACAAAACTTTTGTTTCATCCAATTGTATTTGGCACATTTAAACATAGACAATTGTAAACAAACAATAATAATAGCTCAATAAAAAAATATTTTACATTGACTATGGTTGCCTTCGTGGCTTATATAGATCGGGGCACGTGATTCGAATATTTTGGAGATGTGGCATTGGCGCCAAGGACCTAGGTCGGTTAGGTTTGTTTATTTGGGTTACTATAGAATTCTTACTTATTTATTAACTCATTGAAGCGATGCTTCATTGTTTTGTTTGCGTGCCCTAATCACTTTTAAAAACACCAATTCATAATATCGTGGTCTTGAGTTTCCTTGCGTCATCATGTCATTTATCGCCCACTGCCGGCGTACACCTACCCCAAAAGAACACCGTCGACCCTCAGGGACAATCCTGTATCCTTGACAACGTGAATAGATCTGGTGAACTTACATACAATGTAATTAAACGTCAATAGCTTAATGGTTGAGTGTAGGGAATTGCGATCGGTCGGTATGTACTCTATGCTTTCTTTGAGTCATGGATCTAACAATCTTAATCCTTGACGTCAATGCTAGGCGTACCGTAATCATATCACGTACCTTTCAGTAGCACTCGGTGTAAACAACCTATTGAATAACTTATACCAATACGTGCGCACGGAATTTCTTATGTCATTCTCGTCTCCTTATAAATCAGATACTTTCCTTGCTATAGGAAAATGCACTTAATTTATGACGGCAATACAGTCTCTAAACAAATAACGTTCAAGTTTAATTTCATTAATCTAAAGACGATACTGTTTGGTGATTTTTTTTTAGGTTACCTTAACACTAAGATCCAATTTCCACTAGGACGCACGACTCTGGCCACTCAAGAATTCTCTTATAAACCAGTCGGGGCCTTACCATTGAAATAGGTCATATAATAAGTAAAAAATGCAGTCTATCGCATGCGTTTCTTCCTTTAGTGTAAATGGCCATTAAGTTTATCCTGACAATAAGTATGAGAGATAATCAGTACTTAAAATGGTAAACCTATCTGTTATTTTTATTTTATTTTCTGCACAATCTAGTATTACAACTGTTATAATAATTGATATTGGGTATAGTACCAAAACATTTCAAAAACGTTCTCCTGCAAATAAAAAATACTTTATATTATTATGAAAGTTTTGGTCTTTTTTTTTCGCAGGCGTCACAACAATGCAGAAGCAGAACGTTACCGGACGACAACTCAGTGGTTAGCGTGTACGCAAAAGATTCAAAAGACAGCAGCAAATCTTCAGTAGCTTATCTAATAGCCAGCGGACTCGCGAGCAGGATAGCTTCTCCGTTTGCTAAGTAAGTGAAATGATCTATTGTAACTGCCCATGGTCCTAAATTTTCTCATTGAAATTGAATAAATGTAAGTTTTATAATTAATTTACAGCTTATGGAATTTCGGGAAGAATGTAACGACTACGGAACGACCGTTTAATAGAATCGAAATCTACGACGATATGGAACTAGCTTCTAAACCTGACGTTTTACCGCTGAAGGACGAAATACCAAAGGACAGAGATATAGAAGAACTAACTAACGACAGTATCTTTAAAAAATCCGGTAAAAAACCAGAGAAAATATTATTATTCTCTAATTTCGTACCGATTAAGGAGAAATTGGAATTAAACGGTACCGTAAACGAAGTTGATGTTGACAATGAATTCGATTTTGATATTGGTGATGATGATGATCTAGATGAAGGGATGCGATCAAAAGATGGTGGTATTATTTACGTGTTAGAAGTAATAGGCAGTGTTATACAGTTGCTCTGGGGCGGTTTCCTGGCGCTGTTTCAGTCTTCGTCGTCCTAATTTATTGAATTGTGTCCTGTTTGTCATGATTGAATTTATGTATTTAAAATATGTTTGTTTATTTATTTACCTAATCTTGATACTTTTTCTTATTAAAGGAATTGTTGATAAATGTTACTTATTAGTTTTAAATTTATTCGACTTTAATATCATTCGTAAAAACATAATGGACCACAAGAGTGTGGCGAAAATGGCTTCTGTGGGCTATTTGTTGAGTTAAATTACATTATTGTTGTTACAAAAAAATGATACTTCAAAAATCAATTGTCGAGACGTCAAACTTGTTTGACACTACATTTCTAGGTTATAAATCTGTTCAAAAAAGGGCGATGGAATCATTTTTGAATCATTGATTATTTAGAAAATTTACAAAATTAATGTTTAATAAGAACCATTTATTGTAAGTATTATAATGCTGTGTACAGATTACATATAAGTTAGTTAGACATATTATAATAAAATACATAATTTAAAATTAATAATGAATGTCAATATTAAACTCTTTGGTAAAACTTTTTTTTTATTGTTTTCTTCTTTCCCCACGTGTTATAGCGGGCATTGAATTTGTTTACCAAGTCAGGTTTGTTTTAGAATAAACTCGAAAGAGCAATATAGCTTATTATAGCTTAATACGATTGTTTCCGATACGCCCGGGAGCACAATTTGATCAAACGAAGTGAGTAAGCTGCTCTTTTTCTGAGCAGATGTGCTGATAAATTTGTCCCTTGTCTGGGTCACAGGTTTTTTACATTGATTAGATACTTCCTTTGGCTTTTCGTTTCAATTGTAAAAGTGAATTGAGACGTCCATAACCCTTGTATAATGAATTATATTGTCTGTGGATGAATGTTTTGTGCAGGCATGTAGTATTTTTGTTTAAAACATCGTAATTCATTGTAAATCAAAGTTTTTAAGAATCGCTTTACTAGTAAATTATTTGTTTATCATTAATCATTTGTAAATAAATTACGTATGTTAAGTACATTTTCTTATTTAATTTCAATTGTGTAAAGTAACAAAACATGTATAAATGTTTCTTTGCTGTTACTTTTCGATAATAATCAGACGCCTTTCGTTTATTAATAGCAATATGAAGCCTTCGTGAAAAATTGTTATTAAAACCGAAGGCGCTTATAAAACAAACCCAACAAGTTTGAATTCTAACCTTTTACAACGTTAAAAGAATACCTGCAACTAACAACACGTGTAACGTTTGAAATATAACATAAGTAAAAATAATATTACTACACATTTTCTTCCAACATTAATGTAACTGCGGAGTAGGCTGGTAGCATCACAGTAATGGGGTCACGCATAACGTACCAATGGTGCAAAAACTTCGCATATAACACGCTAGCAAAAAGAAACGAACATTTAGGCGTTCTACGGGGAGAGATTTATAGCATAGACGTCTAGTCTACTTAGAATTTGGCATAATTTCGATGTTGTTTGTCGCGTTGACATTCTAACCTATAAATTTTTGTTTTCGTGTATCTTACGATGTGAAGTTAAAAATCTTTTTTTTAATTCCATTCTATCTTTTATGCTATATTATGTCATTAAATTAAAATGCCCCATAAATCACTAGACAGATGTTGGCAACACTGAGCAGTCCAGTTAGATAGCAAACCTCATTGCATGTATAGAGTAACCTAAAATGTAATTGTGTATGTTATTATTAAAGAATCCGGAATACGGAATAAAAGAAACAATTCCCGAGGCTCCGGCGTTCTCCGACTTGGTGCCGAGATCGCGTATCATTTGTTTTACTGGCCATCTATTACACCGTAAAGAACTTTAAATGTCTTTAATATACATGCAATGATTTCTAAAAATAATATTGCTAATTAAATATGGTAGGGTCGTATACGATGGAAGCCGGGAAGGCAATCCCACAGTAGTCAAAGTCATGATTATTAAGTTATGGTAAATCTAAACAAATTATCATTGTTTGACAGGTGTCATTTGTTTCATAAAATTTATCTTAACATACCCGTTGTTTATGTTAGATTATTTGATAAAGATATCTATTGTTCGAAATGAGAAAATAATTTAAGATTGATTTGTTTTTATTCTTATCTAGCTGACCCCGCGAACTCTGTTTCGCCTTAAAGGCATTCAATCGATTTTTGAATTTATTAGGAAATACAAAAAAAAACATATCCTAGTCGCAAAAAAATGTTTCTATGGGAAATGGAAAAGGGCTATTTTTAAGGCTTTCACGGGAGTTTTTCTAACTTTTCTCACCTATTTAAACCTTCCCTATACCTCCACGAACATTCCAAGACCAAGATAAGATAAATCCGTTCAGCCGTTCTCGAGTTTTA
>JAODUI010000014.1:2634407-2647255 GCA_027563995.1 Papilio gigon | reverse complement strand
AGGAAATTGCTGGAATGGAGGCCACGGTTGGGGATCAAGAGTGGGGGTCGTCCTCCCTCTGGGTGGACCGACGACTTAGTGCGGACGGCAGGAAGTCGTTGGATGCGGAAAGCGGAGGACCGTATACTGTCGAAGGCATTGGGAAAGGCCTATGTCCAACAGTGGGCAGACAGGGGGTTGATGATGATGATAATGGTATATATTAGGAATTGAATAACACTTTCCTTTGACAACAATATCTAAAAAAAACACTATTCGTTTAAGACAAAAAAACATCTATCAACTTTAATGACTTGTGAAGAACCTAAGAGTTTTTCAAATAATTAGATCACAAACTATTGTGAACAAAAAAACTACACTACTATTAATAACTTCTAACTTACGTGTAGATCGGTGTAGGTACCGACTAGTTTCGACCCAATACTCACCTTGATAAAGGACCTCCGACGGGTCCGAAACTAGTCGGCACCTACACCGAACTACACGTGAGTTAAGCCGTTATTATAAGTATAGTGAAATGTCTCACAAAAGTTTTAATAATTTAAAAAAAAGTATCTGTTACATATTCATACATATAATAAAGTTGTAATGTTCGTAATATCAATATATGCTTATATCGGCAACGGGATGAATTTGTATTCTAATAAAGCAAAACCCTTTGTCCGTTTGCAATCAAACAGCTGGGCCTCGACGGCACATTTATTGGAAGGTAATCGATGTATAGAATAGTTACAGGCTTGTTTTAATTCCTTGTTGATGTAATCGCCAGTAATGTATAATTCTAATTAAAATTCTTCGAAAATTCTTTGTTAATAGCATAAACGTGTATCATTAATTTTTAATCTGTTTGAGGTTAGTTAATAATTACATTGGAATGTCATTACAAGTATAAAAGAGAAAGTTTGTGAAATGTAGACCATATTCCGTCAAGATGTCTCTTCCATTGTACTTGGTAAGATATTTTTAATAGTATACCTTTTAACACTATATTGACAAGTCAAATAATATTTTGTGCAGGGAGAGCTATGAACAAGAATATAATTCATATTTTGTGCTCACGTGATTTACGCCATTTTGGCGCTGACTGTCGCAGTAAGTGGCGGTGGTGAGAATTGGAACTAATGTTAGAATTAAAATTATACGTCAGTAACGTCAGCAGACGCGTTCATCGAAACAAAACACATGTCACTTCCCGCCACCGGGAGAGAGATGAGGCGAATAGATTGTTTCTAATTATTCATTTGTTTCCCAGGTCGTTTGCTTTGCAATACTCTTCGTCAATGCCAACGGTCAATGTTGTGGATACTCGGAGCCACGTAGCTGTAACTGCGCAGTTTCGACAACACCAAGAACTATCAGGATCGTCAAAGTAACTGAGCAACCTAAAGCAGTAGAGAAGCCGGGGATGCCCGCGCCAATGCCAGTTCTACTGCAGCCGACTATCCAGAAGTACTTCGTGTTGCCGCAGCACAGTCAAGGTGCGCAGTATCCTAGTCCTTATCCTGCTGGTGATAGAGGTAATTTTTACATGATGCCTATAGCGCTGCGTAGGAAGACCAAGAAGAAGAGCGATAAAGCGAATTAGAGGATGATTTTTTTTATTTATTTAAAAAAAATGTTGTTAATTAAAACTAAAATATTTTGAAATGTTTATTTATTGACTTGGTTTTTTATTGTAATAAATTTGGAAAATTTAATAAATTATTTTATCACGTATATTGTTTTTTTTTATTGTGACTGAGTTCTCAGTGTTTATACCTTCACTCGGATTGTGCTCGACAGAGGGCGCTTACCCGAAACTTAAAATGATTTAAAGCGATTTTCATTGACATGGTTTTTTGTATTGAATGGTATTTTTAACAAAAACCAAGATAAACTAGAGATCAAGGAACCGAGGTATTTAACTCGATGAAAAAGGTTCCCATCATTATGACTTCAAGAGGTTTTTTTTTATTATTTATTACGATGCAATAAAACCTCATTGGTGTAAATGAACCTAATATGCAATATTAATAATTTCGCAAAAACAAAACATGACCGGTATTTAACTTTTTTAAATATTTCAAAACCTGTTAATTTCTGCATTTGGTTTTCACCTTCTATAGTCTCACACATTTTTATAATAAAATATAGCCAAGAGCAATAAGTGCGGGTCACTTAAAGGCTTAAAGAAATCTTGTAAACTAAGAATGCTAGATTAATCAAATAAACAGTGTTTAATAGACAATATAATACCATTTAAATGAAAGTAATGAAATTAATAAGTCACAATAATTTGTTTATAAAAAATACATAAAGAAAGAAACTGTTAATCTCGCCTTAAAACACAACTAGGAAACATGACTTTTTTATACAACAATATGATTACTATCTATATGGTTTATAGACACACTTAAAACAGATTAGAAAAACAAAACTCAAGTGCAGTAATTTTGTAGTTCCATCTTCGAAAGTCTCCCTTTTTTCAAATTTGATTTTTTATGAAATAACCGTGCAGTAACTAAGAAGTGTTAATACCTTAATTTAAAGGGTATTTATTATATTGTTTATTAAACACCGTTTATTTTATAAAGCTAGCATTCTTAATTGTAGATTTATTCATTTTAAAATTATAGGTATTTTTAAGTGACCCGGATTCATTGTAAAAGGATTCATCGGAAACAATATTATCGAACTAACAATATGTTAGCGAAATCAATAGTAAGAGCTAAGAAAGAATACTAAAATAACGAAAGTAACAAACAGACGAATTGAGAACTTGTTTAAATACCTGAGACATTTCACTAAATTACTTATAAAAACAGCTTAACTCACGTGTAAATATGGGTCGGTACCGACTAGTTTCGAGGTCACAGTGAGCAACGGGCCGCGAACGCGGTATACCAATCCCATCTGAAGAAGAGCCCCCGATGGGTCCGATGGGACAGAGACCCCGATCCCAGATTCCTGTTCCAAAACGTATTAAGGAAAAAAGGAAGTCATTAGGTCGCCATTTAAGTAAACAAATGCAAGCGGACATACAGACGAAAAAAAAAATTGGAATTTCGTTATGAGCAAAGAATTGCATTATGTTTACGAAGTAGATTTTTTTTATGTAATTAAAATTCTTCGTACGTTAAAATCATTGTTTCGTTTATTATTATTTGTAAATATATTATCATCATAATATCAGCCACATATCGCCTCCCAGGACTCGCTCTGTTCTGGGTCACATCCAGGATGCTTCCGCAAATTTCAGCAGATCATCGGTCTTTGCGGGAGGCCCACCTACGCTGCGTCGACCTGACTACGGCTGTCATTCCAGGACTTTGCGGATAAAGCGGCTTTTCGTTTATATATATTATACTAGCTGACCTCGCGAACTCTGTTTGTCCTTAAGGGCAATAAACAGATTTTTGAATTTATTAGGTAATACAAAAAAAAAGCGTTTCCTCCTCGGAAATGGAGATGAGAGAGAGGAGAAGCAGAGAGAAATATGGGAAATGGAAAAGGGCTATTTTTAAGGCTTTCACGGGAGTTTTTCTAATTTTTCTCACATTTTAAACCTCCCCTAGACCTTCACGAACATTCCAAGACCAAGGTAAGATAAATGCGTTCAGCCGTTCTCGAGTTT
Source organism: Papilio gigon (assembly GCA_027563995.1). Classification (NCBI taxonomy): domain Eukaryota; kingdom Metazoa; phylum Arthropoda; class Insecta; order Lepidoptera; family Papilionidae; genus Papilio; species Papilio gigon. Next base: position 2,643,642 of record JAODUI010000014.1, on the reverse strand, counting down.
TAGCGAGACTAACGAACAGCAATTTATTTTTATAAACATAGATAGATTACAGCTACAATATAAAAATGAAACACTGAATGTGTTGCTAAGCGCAAATATCGGGAGCAACTGAAACTATTTCACTGATTATTATTTACAAGGTTCCTTGTAGTACAAAGAATGTTCTTAGAGAGAGAAGAATTTAAAGAATTATCTGAATGAGTGTAAAAACTTATCTTTACTCCCATACAATAATTTCGCAATATTATTTCAAAGTCAATTTGAACTTTAACAAGATAAGTGTTGAGTGTTAGTCGGTACGAAATTCGCTGGCTGGCTGGTGAGCTTAGTACCTATATGTTATATATTTCTATGGACAAACAATAAAATACCCTCCAATCAAACTTACAGTTTGACAATTAACACGTTCGCTGTGAAACGTGGCCTAAATAATCCCTAATACAACTTCCCTGTGGTGCGGCAAGGAAAAACATGTACTTCTCTGTGATGCGAAGAGCATAAATCTGTTAAAGTGGGGTCTAATGGACCGCGTGTCGTACTAACGTCTAATCACGGAGCGGGTCGATAACAACTCGTACCACAGAGACAGAACGCACGCAAAAATTGGTGACGTAATGAACGTATTAAGTCCAATTAATTTCTATATAATTTATTAATTGTCTTATTAATGAAGTAACCGCATTTTACCGGTTTATAAAATATTTTGAGGTATTTTAACGGTATTGTAGAAATAGATGGGACTATATAAGAAAACAAATAACCAATTATATTCAGTTCTCAACATGGCTTTTGCAATGCAGGTAATTTTTTTTTATTATTTAATAGACAAACTATCATAAATTCAAACAGTTGGACCCATACTTATATGTAGGGTTGAACTTTTTTGAAATACAAACGTTTTGAAATGTTGAATGTGAATATTATTTGAAAAATTGCAAGAAGGCGATGACAATTTTAGATGCATTTTTGTTTTGAAATTTTTCTTTTATTATTTATTTTTCTAGTGTAACCAATACTGTAAAAATACTGGCCAGATGGCGCTACAATCGGCTTCTTTATTACATCACTTTCTAATGTACGAAATGAAATCAGTTCCATATTTTTTCGAAAAATGACGACGGCTTTTTATATTTCTGGTCAAGATATGTGAATAGTAAATTAATCGTTTATTATTTTCAGTTCGCAACACTCGTATTGGCAATACTTATGCTCGCTAGTGCACAGTCTCAATGCGTGCACGAGACTAGAACGGAATCATGTCAATGCTCAAACGCGGTCACAACAGAGAAACCAAACATAAGGATTGAGGTACACGAACCTGAAGACACCAATCGCCTCAGTTATCCCAGCTACCCCAGCCTCCCCAGCATCCCCAGCGTTCCCAGCGTCCCCAGCGTCCCCAGCATCTCTAGCTACCCCATCGTCCAAACCGTCCCCAGCCTCCCCAGCGTCCCCCGACTTCCAAGCTATCCCATCGTCCAAACCATCCCTAGTCTCCCCAGCCAACCCAGCATCCCCAACTGCCCCAGCGTACAACCCATCCCCAGCGTCCCCAGCTACCCCAGCCTCCCCAGCATCTCCAGCTACCCCATCCACACCAGATACCCCAGCTACCCCAGCTACCCCAGCTACCCGAGCGCCCCCTCTTTTATGGTACCAGCTAATCCCGTCCCAATCAAAGAAATACCGAAAGTGAGTTTCCTGCCGCTGGCCTCCAGACCGAAGCGTCCAAGAAGACCTATAAAATTGATTGACTTTGAAGTTGACGAGGATGACGAAGATGACGGCGACTACTTGGTGCCGGTCGTTGCGGTTACGAAAGAAACGAAGTAAAAAAAAAAGTGGTAATGACAGTAGATCTCTATAAATGGGCAGGTCGCTGCATGAAAATTACTAATTTCGTTTGTTCCGACTTGGCGCGCCTGTCGATGTTACTGGCAGATTTAATTAAATTTGTGTTGTTAATTCGATTCCTCACTACAGCTACCCACCGGTACTGTTCGTGACCAAATGTTGTATGTCGAATAGGCACAAAATACAACGGCTCTTAGCCTGTCCATTTATAAATCTGTGATGTTAAATTTATTGTAATCGTCATTTTTTTTTTAATTTAACCATAAACTTCATTCGATAGAACGCTTGTACAAAACATTTTTGTCATCTCTTTGAAAATTAAATAATTAATAAAGATTTTTTGTATCCATATTCCGACTGTGAATTGTCGATTTGTCCCAGGTTTACGTGATGAAAAATAGCACCCAAACCATCGTAAAAAGGTAATTGTAAAAACAAAAAAAAACGAATGACATGATTTAATAAGTCTTATGAATACTTAAAATTAAATAAAGTACAACACATTTATAGAACTACATCTAAATATGACCCGTATTTAAAATTTTAAAAATCTACCCACACTGCCAACTTAAAACTTAATAAAAACATCATAAAAATACAATCTTATTAAAATAACCAAGAAACACTATTCAATTCATGTTTTTTTTAAATATCAATAAACCACCTAAGACTTGACATTTTTAATCTGTGAAAATATATAATCTGGACAGATTTTTCTATTTTGGTTACAATAATATGGCTTTCTTATTATTTGCTCAATGTCCTTCGCGGTATATTCCATCTGACATCCACAAGGCTCCGTATTACTGCTTGGTCTTGATCTACAGTGTACAATACATTTTTACTAATTCATTTGATAAAATTTATTTAAATTATATCGCTAATATTCGTTACAAAAACGATTACATTTCAATTTAGAAGCAGTATTATAACCGTTACGTACACTAGTTTGACGGCTAAGATATTTCAAAATAATGGAATTCCAGAAAAACATTATACATTACGTAAAAGATAATTATTTAGTTATCATATAGTCCGTTATGAAATTATTTCCATCATAATTTTGACAATCATTTCGCAAAACTATACGTCTTGATGACAGCTGTCAAACTTGTCAAATTAAGCCATATTTACAAAAACGGCATTAATTATTGTATTAATAGGCACTTATGGTTAATAACTAAAATCAAATAATTGCTCAATTATAACCAAAAAATTCTCATAAAAAAAAACGAAACCTATAAAATGTTGCCAGTGTTCCATCTCAAAATTATTTTTTACTCTTTATTTTTACAATGGTAATTATCGACGCCCATAGACATCCGCAATTCTACAGGAGCCAGAGCTGAGTTGCCTGTTTATGGTTTTTATAAAGATGGCTTAAATTATAACGACAAAAGTAACCTACCCTTGCTGTGTGCGAAGTCTAGTGGCGTCAGTGAAGCGGATGCTGCATTGACTGATCGCCATGTTCGGTTTGAGGAAGTCTTCGAGAATGCCGACGGGCGCGGTCCGGTCGAAGGGGAAGCCCATGGGACGTTTGTCCGGGTAGCGACGGTCACGGATGCCGCAGTATGCCGCGGCATCATTACAAGTTCCAACGAGATCTTGCTCAATCTGAGGAATTAACGGAATTATTTACGTATATAGGCACTTAGCATCCTTTATTCCTTCGTTCTCATTTTTTTCCTTTTCTATTCTAACTCAATAACAAATAGAGTTATAGTTGAGGTCGTTTATTTATTACCAGTTTTGATGACAGACGCTTACAATGCAATTAATAAAATTATCAAAACTTTTATAGAAAATAATACCTGCTTAAATAGCGGAAAAATGACATACCTTATCCTCATCCCAATTGGTGACCATAGCGAAGACTACCACGGGATATCCCTCAGGCGTGCCTTTAGGTATCAGCATGTGCTGAGGCCAGCCGCAGCCGCAGAAATCGAACTGAGCTGCTTCCGCGGTGCCCGCAGTCCCCGGCCGGCTCAACTGGTTCCTGAACGTGCGCTCGTATGGAATGGTCACTGATGAGTCGGTACTTCTGCGACGGATCGTGTTGGTTCCCGCGTTCACTGGATTTTATTATATTTTATCACTATATTAGTTACAATTTAAGAGTGATGATGATGATTTGATTTTAAAGCGAAGGGGGCAAACGATCTCCGCGATCACTAGGTGATCATCGACGCGCTGACATCACCAGAGAACTACAGTTGCGTTGCCGGTCTTTAAGAACATACGATCCCTTCTTCACCCCTAAGATGATGATGACACGGTTATTTTGATTTCAAATACTTACATGGTTGTGTAAATTTATCCAGTTCAATCATGAGACGTCTCTGGTCCTCGAAGGACAAGGCTGCGCCGTTCTCGTCGAGGGTGGGCGCGAGGAATATACGTACAGTGCCTGTGGCCGCTTGACCTAGTGTATTGTTGACTTCGATCCTGAGTGAACAAATATTATAATTACAATCATCACCATCATCTGGGCATAAACCTTCCCAAAGCCTTCAACAGTATGCGTTCCTACACCTGCATACAACATTGATGTAATTTTTTTTTAAATAAACTGAAAGCCATATTTGTTACCAACATTGTAGATTTAATTCAAATAACCATTCATGTAGGGTACTTGAAAGTTCTGTAGTGAAACATGTTTTATTAGTTTTGTCAATGTATGGACTGACAACATGATTACTATTAAACTAAAAGTAACATGAAATAAGCTTCAACAACACTGTTCACAACATATATCTATTTTAATCGGTTGCGATGTGATACAGGAGTGTGACGTGCTCTCTACACATGGCCCGACGACTTATAACGGAAGGATCGCATACTGTAGAGGTATAAGGGACGGTCCAGGAGTAGGCAGACAAGGGCTGGCGATGATCATGTCATTAATATTCGTTCTCTTACTCACACATAAAAGAATTCATCGTGTTGCAAATGCGTGAAACGGGCCAGCACGCTGCCGCGCGGCGTGAAGTCCACCCCACGGCCCAGTTCCACCGTGCTCTGTTCCCATTGTGTTGCGAACGTGTTAGCGCCCGCAGGACTCTCGATAATGACAGATGACACGCGGATGCCAGGGAAATCCAGCTGGAATATAAATCATGTTAAGTACTGCACGCAAATTAATGGATTATGTTGAACATATATTTATCAAATTTAACCAATTATCACCTCACCTCATCACCTCAGCTCACAATATGTCCCCACCGAGGGGCTCGGAGCCTACGCTATTATTACGGGCGACTAGGCCATAGTCAACCACGCTAGCCTAGTGCATGTAAATTTTGATAACCAATTATGTTTTAACATAATTGGTTAAATTTGATTTCTCCTATGTTCCAACTAACGTAAAGATGAATCTTTACGTTAGTTGGAACATAGGTGAAACAAATGAAAGTATTAATAACCAGAATTATATGGCAACACTAGACAAGTTGCCAGTATCACGTTAAAAAGGCAAGTTAAATTTATTACCTTGTCGTCTCCGTAAGGCGGTAATTTGGTCTTATACTTGTTGAACATGTCATCGACGAACGCGTGCCAGCGATAGAATATCGGGTCGCGCATAGCCGTCGCTGAATCACCCATCACACCAAATTGTTCCTGTTAAAAAGCATACAGTTGAATTCAACCTCATTATTAAAATTAATTGGAAAAAATCTAATGAAAAAGTAATAGTGACAAACTTATTTACGCCGATAGAGGCGATGCTGTTGCGGTTAGTTCTGTCATAAAATATATAAAACCTACATACACGTTGGAAATGAAAAAAATGACAAGACACCTACAGATAGAAATGGATTTTGAGACTGACATTGACAGGGCGGCGCTAGTGAGCTGTCATATGCCATATTTTACTTAGACCTATCACCACTCGGATAACTTCGTCGGTATGTATGATTCAGCAGTGAGAACCCACACTTGCATAACATAATGTGTTACAATTATTCACTTTTGTTTTTTAGAAGAAAGGCAAACATAAAATTGATATAAAGAAACTGACGTACCAAGTTACGATGGTCGGGGTCATGACAGTACGAGATAAAGACGTGGCCCATGTTATGTAGATCTCCATAGTACACTCTGTTGCGGCTGAGGACTGATGATTCCATCAGGTTACCGAGCACGTCGATGCCGGTCGCTTCGTCTAGAGGCATTCGACTGCCGTTAGGCTGGAGAAATAAAATGATAATTGTTATTATAGAGAAACTATATTCTGACTGCGACTTCATATGTAGCCCATTAGGTTTTGTTTCTGATTTATGCGTGTTACAAATTTTTTAGACAATCTTTCCATGATAATTAAAAGGAGAATTCATTCATCGTCAGCTTACTTTACTACCTGGGGTTTGGTCCCTATATTAGGGGCGACGAGACCATAGTCAACTTCACTGATCTAGTGACTTTACAGTTATCTTTGAATTACTTCGCAGACATGCCGTATCATGATGTTTTCCTTCACCATAAAAATATCTAAAGGTTATATAATATTTACCAGTAGAACAGCATTGTTCTCAATAGTTTCTAGGAAACGATCTCTCCAGGTCTCCAGTTCTGAAATGTCACTCCTTATCTGATCGACTGGTCTGTCTAAATCTTTGATTGTTGAATTTTCGACTCTGTAAAACAATGGCCATTTAGAAAAGAAGAAATAAACAGCTACAATAAAATAAGACACTTTTGACATTGACAAGTTGGCGCTAGTGTGCTATCAGAATTTAGTTTGACTTACGCCTAACGGTTGACTTTTCAATGTACATTTAAAAATCAACTAATAAATGTCTAAACTGTTGATGGGTGTCGTTTATCACCTCGTGATCTAGCCGCTCGTTTGCCTTTTTTTTTAAAAAAAAAAAAAAAAGATCCTGATTGTTAAGATTAATGGACTTCCAATGTTCGAAATTCGAATACTTTTTTTTTATTTTTGACATTTCAAACGTGCCATTTAAAATAATTCGGATATACCTGGGTGGGTAAGAGCGCGAGGCCACTAATGAGTCGAGCTTGGGGAAGTAAGCCTCGTTTATGGGCTCTCGGAAGTTTTCGAAGCGTTTCACTCTTCCCAAATTATTGCACAGACGTTCCGCGTTGTATCTGATGGACAAAACATATGTATTAATTATGTCTGTATCGCAGTATAATGATAATATCATCTCTATCTTTCTTCTTGCGGGAGAAAAGGAAGACAATACATGTGACGTCATTTGGAAGTCACCGGACGTGAGTATACCTGGCAATGATTTGCTCATGCATGTAATAGAAAAGCTCTCCTCTCCTGTCCTTGTTTACAACAGAGCGGTCCGCGGCATCGAACGGGTAGACCAGATGCCAGTGCCAATGGTGGAGATTGATGCCGATATCTTCGCGGAAGTACGCCACACGCTGCTCCGGTTCTGAAGGCGATGCGGTGTAGTTCAAAGGAATTGTTATTGGCATCTGCGGAACGTATGAATGTATTAAGTTTTTTTTTCCGTTAAATTTGAATTTAGAATTCAGAAGAATTATTTTTTTAAAAAAGAATACTCGATAGTAGTTAGTAGCTGATTCAGAATTATAGCATGCCTATTTGCATAGGGATACTAATTCAATTAGAAAAATAGATTTGAAGGCCGATCATTAAACCTCATTGCTAATTAACATTTTTAAGCATAGATGGTATTAGTGATTCATAAGAGTTTTTATACATCTTCTTAACATACCTTCACTCCCGATGTAACGACAGTGCTGACCTCTCTGGCGCGTCGGAAGACCTTAGGGTCCATAAACTTGTCAGGGAAGGTCTCAGCAAATGTAGGTATGTCTAATCCCTTAGTATCAGGTCTAGGAACAAAGATATAAGTAAATTGATAGTTTATTCAAAAAAAACTTCTTATTAGGATCAATTAGACAAATGATTAAACCATTAAAACAACCAATTATTCAATAATTAATGTCATTTTCTCCGAAATAAATTAAATCGTGTCAAATTTGCAGTTCTCAATCGGTACTCAAAATTCCCTCAAAGCGGTTCAAAGTTTTAGTTTCACATATAAATGTATAGAATAATTTTTAGACTGACTCAAAGACTGTAATAATCCATTTTGACTGCATATTGTGTACGCGGACTGGCTGATCGATTGGAAGGCATTCGATTCGCATATACCAGCATTATACACTCAAGAGCAATGAATCTGGGTTGCTTGAAAAGACCCATAATTCTGAAATGAATAAATCTAGAACTAAGAATTCTAGCTTCATAAAATAAACGGTGTTTAATAGGTAGTGTAATGCCCCATAAATTAATGTATTGACACTTCTTAGTTATTGCAAACTTAAGTAATAAAAAATCAAATTTGAAATACAGAGACTTTTGAAGATGGAACTACGAAATTACTGCACTTGAGTTTTTTTTTTCTACTATAGATTAGAAACAGTTTTAAGTGTGTCTATAAACCATATTGATAGTAATCATATTGTTGTACAAAAAAGTCATGTTTCCTAGTTGTGCTGTAAAGCGAGATCCGCGGTTTTTTTCTTTATGTAATTTTTATTAAATAAAATATGGCGAAATTTATATTTTATTACTTTTACTTAATTTATTTTATTGTCTATTAAACACTGTTTATTTGATTAAGCAAACTTTCTTGGTTTCCAATATTTTTTTGGTTTCTTATAGCCTTTAGGTGACCGGTATTCATTGCTCTTGACTATACTTGATATTGTTGAAATTCCGATATACAAGTTCAACAGATTCCGATATAAAAACGCTGTATAATTCTAATACAAATAATAATACATTGTTATCCGATTTATACACGCGTGCAAAAAATTCAGCACAATCGGAAATCTGGAAGTAGATAATATTTAACTTACAGCAATATAAGCAACTTGATACGTCAAACTAAATAAAAGCTTGTGAAATAATACCAACTTAACTTGGCCATATTTGTCACATTCTTTTTGTATTAACGTTTATAAGAGTTTTGTGTCTTATTTGACAATAAATTTTTATTTTATTCTATTAAAAAATACCAGATGCACCGACGCCTTAGTGCGGACGGCAGGAAGTCGTTGGGTTATATCCAGCGGTGAGCAGAGAAAGGCTGATGATGATGATGAAAAAAGACCTATGCCTTTGTTAAAAATGATTAGTATAATTTAAAGGTAACATAATTTTGATGATCTCTTGCCGCTGCGCTTGCGCATTAAGTAATGGCAAGATACGAAATAAAATTAATATATACGAATAATGTAAAAAATATCAGAATGTAGAATTGTATTCAATTACGTTTAATATGTTTAAAACGTAAAAAAAAACATTAAAAAAATTAAAATCTCTCCTGTCATATTTAACACTCTACATAAAGGTGACCGCATACTG
>JAODUI010000014.1:2608661-2631405 GCA_027563995.1 Papilio gigon | reverse complement strand
AGGATACTCCCGCAAACTTGACCAGATCATCGGTCCATCTTGCGGGAGGCCTACCTCCGCTGGGGCGACCTGTCCCTGGTCATCATTCCATGGCGGGCGAGGACCGATCGTCATGGCGATCTTTGGGGAGGCCTAGGCTCAGCGATGGGCGACGTGTGGCTAATATGATGATGATAGCATTTTTAATTTAATTCTTATTTCCTTAGTATCTAGTATTCCTAAGTCATATTATATTAATCAAATTGTAGACGTACTTGCTTGAAATAAATGACTTTTGATTTCATTTTATTCATTTTTTGTCTTTATTCCGTTAAAAACAATTACGCATATTGTTATAGGGTTGGTTGCAGGCAGCTGTGGAAGCCATACTTATTATGTAGTAGAAAAATAACTTTATGTGTATTAAGTCGCAGGAGAATCAACACAATTCTTCTTGTAGACAGGTTATTAAGAGGTTTAAGTAGCAACATTAAATAGACACAATAATAGATAAAGTGTAGGTATTTTTACGCGTTTCATATGATAAGTGTCAACCGAAGGTCTAGATTTACCATCCCTTTTTAGTTCATGCTTTGTCCAATAAAAGCTAACATTTTGAGTCAAGTCTACATCAGTGTTCTGTTAACTTGTGTGGTTTTTAGTTGCTTCAAAATCAATAATGTAGTAAGACATCTACGAGGAAGTGCTTAAGCTCATAAAAAAAATTAAGATTGAATGTGTCAACTCAGTTCACGAACTAAGGCCTGCAGTGGTACCCAATTGTCATATTGGCCCTTGGTCAGAAAAGTAACGACCACTGGCGGATATTTTTCATTTAGCATCAGAGAACCTGTTGCTTGTTTTCAATCTTAACGCAAATTTTCATTACGCTGGCTAACATCACTAATATGCTTTTGATGGTGTGTGAAATAAAACATCACAATGGGTTTGTAAGAAAGTTTAATTTATTATAGAAGTAGTGAAAATATCTCCAGTGTATGTAAACAAAGAAATAAATAACAAATTTAGATAAGTACTAACATATATGACTTCAGCTACGCTAGGTTAAAGTCTAGGAATAAAACTAAAAATTTTAATAATATAAATACACTAAAAGTGATTTTTTTCCCAAGTCGGTTGAACCTTAACATACAGCTAACACAGAAACATACATCGAGTGCGCCGGGAGCTAGGAGTGTTGGAGATTCGACGCGTGAGGAACACCGTCAGAGGGGCGAAGAGGCGCGGAGACCACTCACTCTACCATCCACGCACACAGCCACACACACACCACCTCCCGAAGTCAACACACCCCAAGAGTCAGACAAATAACTAGGTAAATGCTACCTACAGGTAGGAATGTAGAGTCGTGTCCTATGTCACGGTGCATGGGATGAGTTGGCAGGTTGTCCGAGAGGTGAACCTCGAACCCGGTTATACTATGTCCATCGCTAACAACATAAAATTTAGAGCAAAGGTGCAGTGTAGAGGATTAACCGCTCTTGAACAGGAGGATGGCGACCTGGCCAAGGTAGAAGTATATGAAGTGACGAGTCTCGTGCGTGACGTACGAGCCGAAGTTGCGGCCGACTATGCAGTGCCATGTCGGGTTGTACTTCTTGTCGAACTCCTTCTTGATGAACGCCGCAATGTCCTGCAAGTGTACACAGCATAAGCATAAACAATTTTTTTCTTTCAATCACACCAAGACAGTATAATACTTGATTATCTAAAATTCAGCCATCTTATTATAGATGTATGGCCAAGTATATGAAGGCCCAATAGGACAATGTTAGGTATTAATGCAGGCCAAACATTGGACTAATTAGTTGACACCACCAATCTATCTAATTTTCTTATGAGCCATTATAATGCGTTTCCCCTTAGATTTTTTTTAACTATTTTTTACATTGGAGCAACCAAAAATCTTATTAAAGTTAATTGAAAATATTCGCAGACCGCATTTTGACGACCACTGATATATATTGTCCTTTAAATTTCACCTATTATTCTCTCAAAGTATAAATGGGTCAAAATTAAGTAACCAATTATCGTTTTTTTCTATGAGAAAACTATTGCTCAATTGTAACCGCAATTTATCATGGGCAACCACAACTTGATAATTTCAAATTTTATCACCCTTATCAACACACTTTCCTATTAGTGTAGCTAAACAGATTCATGGCCAAGTAATATGGAATTTTTGTAAAGTTGTACATCAAACTAGTTTTAAAATTAGATTTAATACTTGCCTATGATGTTACATTGCAGTAGCAAATAATCTGCCATTATCTTATTGACCAGATGTTTATATAAGTCATAAGCTTGTAATGTGCCACATAAGTTAATTTGTGTTTTATTTTAGTCAGTCTTTTTTACATAAACTAAACATAGTACATAATTAACAGTTGATTAGTTTTGTTTAAAAAATTAGATATGGCATTACTAGTCTGTTATATTAATTCAAAAAATCTACAATTCTTAAGCAACATGTAACTAAGGTGGTATTAAAGTATTCCTTTCATACAAGTTACCTTTTCAATGTTAAACTTCTCGAGGGCCTGCGTTGCACAGTCCACCGCATCTTGCTGCATCTCCTCGCTCATGTCGGCATTCTTGATCACCGCCTTGCGGTCACACATATTGTCAGATTTATAGCTGCAACAATTTTGTTTCCATTTATTCCTATTGTATACAATAAACTACATTTACACCTCCGGCTTCTACGACTTTAGGTTGCGGGAGCTGTGGACATTCTTAAAGTGGGTAGATTGCGTTTGCATTATACAAATGTTTTATACAGATTACCCATAACTAGGGACTGATAAACTAGAATAAATGTCTTGGATGTTATTAATTAAAACAATCAAATATAGAAACATGGAATTGACAAGTCAAACACAACAAATAATACATTAACATATAAAAAATGGTACAATTTGTGTAATAAAAAGAACTAAGGATGTTCCCAAAAATCTATCAAGCAGTTATTCTTGGAATCAAATAAGATTTGGAAAAAAGTTAGACAGTAGAATAGAATATTCCAGTACTAGTATATGTCACCTGAAGTTATAAAACGAATAAGATATTTAATTAAATGATATTCAAGTACCTATTAAGTCTTGAAATTAGTTTAAAGCGAATTTTTAAAATCAAGATATGAATTTAAAAAGGTATTTGTTAATTTTAATTTTCAAGTAAAGTTAAGACAATGAAAATAAAAAATATTTTAACAAGTGCGCCATGGCACATTATTTGTGAAATATTCCCAATATTTCTGATTATGCCAAGACATATTTGTCTGTTGTATTTGGGTTTAAAAGGGACAAAAAATTCTATGCAAATTCTAGACTTAGACTGAAGTTTAGACTTCTGTAGGCTACCAGAATAACCAACAAGACCTGTTGGGACGGGGTAGGCTGACTCACATTCCATGTTCACTGTTTACTTGAGTGCTAGTTGGTTTTTATAATCTATGTCAAGTAGAAACCATCGGCAAGTTGTTTAAATTTTTATTTTGCTTTATTTATTTTAACTGTCATTTATTGGCATGTGCCAATTGAAACCTTATCAGACATTGCACTATTTGCTACCAACAATTGACTTTGTCAGATATAACAATTGAATTTCACCAAAATGTCAATATACGCGAAAACAACCGAACAATACGCGAGGTTTTACAGTAAATTACAAGTTCGTGCCACTTCACATCCACCCTGCTCCGATCCCGTGTTCACACATCCTAGATTTTCACCACATGCGTATAACAGCCACATTGATTGTTTACGTTCAATAACAGCAAAACTATTAATAGAATGCAGTAAAGGTCAGGCGCGAAAATCGGGACTTCAGCGCGCCTTTTATGAAAAGGTATTAGGAAAACCAGAGAAAGTTCAGTCGACTATCATAAAAATTGAATAACATTACTTTACCTGACGCAATCGAACGACTGCTTATGATTTTTTTTAGATATTCTAATAGTTGCTTTAGCAGTTATACCAGTCATCAAGATTGTTATAGGAATAAAGAAACAAGATTACAGCCGAAAGAATGATTAATATGATTTCGTAAAAAATCATATACCACAACGTAATTTATCCCCATAGAAACTCAGAAATTAAATCAATAAAACATTTTGCTAGGTACCCAAGGGTTGAGACTAAGATATTATTTTCATCCACGTTAGTACAATCCGGAATTTTAAAGAAAATCATGAAAAACTTAAAATTATCTACCAATTTTAAGAACTAGAATTAATGGAAAGGCTAAGAATATTGTTAAAACTAAAATACTCACATTTACTTCGGGCTAAAGAAAAAATTCTCACGTAATGATTTAGATACTGGAGATCGTATGCCTACTTTCCAGAGGATTCTTTCACAGGCTTCTTTCAGTGCGGATTTTGTCCAATTGCGGCAGAGGGCGTTCGAAATTCAAAACTATTCGAAACACAAAACTCGGTTATGGCATGTTATATATGTGGCCAAGAAGGACACTTTGCAGAATGTATTTCTATAAAAAAATATCTATTTCCTTCATTAGTTTTAACGTACATAAATTGAAACTAATCTCACATTACATTCTGTTATTAATGTTATTCTTATAGGTATTTTTTTTTATTTTTAAATGTCTACTACTACTAAAACAGACGTAAAAAAACTACGTATTTTGTTTCATTCTATTTTCATATACATTAAAAGGCCATGAATACAATAGTATCTAAGTAAGTAATAAATTTTAAAGAATAATAACTAATAATACTTTGTTGCCACTTGCCATTCTATGAATATCCGATCTATCGTATCGTTGTCGTTTGCCGTTTGCCGCCATCTTGTATTTGTCACAAACGCTTCAGCTGTAGCATCTATTTTATTCATACAGAAATAATAAAATACTATTCTGTAATTTACTAAATACTTTAAATTAAGAAAATAATTATTAAAAAGTTAATATTATTCTAAACAAATAACAATGTCTGGAGGAAGTAGCAGCAACCGAAATGAGTGCAGAATATACGTAGGGAACCTGCCGCCGGACATAAGAACAAAGGACATTCAAGATTTATTTTACAAATTTGGCAAAGTTACGTTCGTTGATTTGAAAAACAGAAAAGGTCCACCATTCGCTTTTGTGGAATTCGAAGATCCTAGGTGAGCGTATGCTGACATGAATTTATTTAGGGCGCCTAATTTAGATATGTATAAAATTTAACGTGTCAATGTAATATCTCATCACAATCTTTTGAGTTTATTATTTTTTTATTTTTAAAATTGTGTCTGGTTTTTGTAATCAGAAGCATCCTTATGACCGAATTTACTGGTACATGGTATTCTAAGAATAAATATGAGAAATTTCATCAAATGGAACAGTACTAGTGCTTACTTCCAACTAAAGATTATTAACTTATTTATTTAGTCACAAAAAATTACCTATATAATAACCTAACACAATACTTCTCAATGCAATGTTATACCCATAGTCAATAAAACATTTTAACACTTTAAAACAAAGTGAAATTGACTCAAACAAAATACAGTTGTCAATAAACTTATGAAATAATAAAGGTTACTACTTATAGAACAAAGCTACATCTATTTCTATCATACTACTAACACTTAATAGGTAGTTACAATCCACAGACATTGTACCAATTCATTATCCAATCTAATACCAGTTCTTGCATCCATTCTAGATAAACTTGTAAAATGTAGGGTATTTGATAGCTGAATAATGGGATTCGAACCCACAACCACTAAATTGATAGTATGTAACCATAACCATTAGGCAATTGGTATTTAAAAATTATTGTATATTACAATATATTTCTGCTTCACAATACTGTATTATCATTGACTTTATCTAAGTATGTTTATTGTATAATAATAGGCTCTTGAGAGAGTTTAAGAGGACTTTGGAATTGAAGATAAGAAATTGATGTCGTATTATTGTGTGTAACAATGCTAGTTATTATTAAATGTCATATTTTTTTTCTCATTAATGAAAGTATTTAATGCTATTGGTAGTAATGACTATCAAATTCTGTGTTAGACTACTTCTTGCTTGTAACTTTATTCAAGAGTAATCTACTATTGCAACAAATTTCATTCAGATTAGTTTAGCCATTTAAGCATTACCTACTAACAAACATCCATCCAAATCTTGGAATTTATAATATTACCAGCCCTCACAGGTGTTTGCTTTTGGACCAATTGGCTGAACAATTGATCCGTCCAACGGGAAAGAAAATGTTATCATTGGGTCCATCATTTTTTCTTTACCTAAATTCTATGTTCTTGTACAGGGATGCCGATGATGCTGTACGAGCGAGAGATGGCTATGATTACGACGGCTATCGTCTCCGGGTGGAATTTCCCCGGGGCGGAGGCGGAGGCGGCGCAAGAGGCGGGCGTGGGGGAGGGGATCGCTTCGGTGCCAGACCGGCCACCCGTGGCCCGCCAGCGCGACGTTCGGAGTACAGAGTACTAGTTACTGGATTACCACCATCCGGATCCTGGCAGGTTGGTAGCTAAATGTTGTCGGAGAATATAAATTCATATATTTTCAATGTACAGTAATTTTATTATTATACAATTAGGAGCTTACTTTAAAACCAACTTAATGTACATTACCTAAACTACATCATTATGTAACCCACTGCTGGGCAAATGTCACCTCTAGGTAATACAACAATGATCGGTCCTCAGTCCTCATCCAGGGGACTCCTGCAACCTTGACCAGATCATCAGTCCACTACCCTACATATATACGTGAAAACATTGGCCTATGCAGTTGCTTCAAAAGGATACTTACTATAGATAATTGATAAAACCTTACTCAAACAAACAAATGTTTACTAGGATCTTAAAGACCACATGCGTGAAGCTGGCGACGTCTGCTTTGCTGACACATTCAAGGACGGCACCGGTGTGGTGGAGTTCCTCCGTCATGAAGATATGAAGTATGCAGTGAAGAAACTTGATGACTCACGGTTTAGAAGCCATGAAGTAAGAAACTCAAATATTTTGATGTAATCTTTATCATCATCATCATATCAGCCACATGTTACCCACTGCTGAGCGTAGGCCTCCCCAAAGTTTGCCACGACGATCGGTCCTCGGCCACCTTCATCCAGGATGCTCCCGCAAAATTGACCAGATCATCGGTCCACCTTGCAGGCCACCATCTGTAATAATGCAGCTGTGGTAATCTTACATTTCGTTAATTCGAAATTCTTTTATTAGAACTCTTTGGTGACTGTAATGCCCTTTTCTCACCTATTTACGATTAAAAAAAAATTGTAGCCACATTTAGTTTTTTTTATTATACAAATAGGTATGTCACATGTTTAACAGTAGAATAATTATTTCAGGGTGAAGTATCATATATACGGGTGAAGGAGGACTACGGCGGCGGCGGCGGTGACAGATACAGTGGTGATCGGGACAGGTAACTTTATTTTTTTTAAAAGCCAAATTCGACAGACAATGTGCAAAGTTGGTACTCATGGCCATAGAGATCAAAGTAATGATTATACAGTCAATAATGTCGAGATTTCTTGAATTTGGCAATGAATTATTAGCTTGTTAATAAAAACAACATTAATATGCAAATGTTAGACTTACATACATGATTTATTATAACCAACATGTAGTGAATATTAACACAAGTGTGTCGTGTCATTATATATCTAAAAAACGTAGCTGTTTTAATTTTTTTTTTTTTTTAATATCAAATTTTTGATAATTCAACTTAAAAAAAAGGTAACATTAGGATATGTTTCACAATAGTCGAATGTTGAGATTCGAACACACGACCGTTAGATCGGTAATCCGTATCCAACCATTAGAGTACTGGTGACTTTTTGACGTTGGGGTCAAGTTTATTTGGATCTGTCTGGATTACTTTAGTAAATCACTGGTGTACATTATAGTCCGTACTGTGGTACAATATTGTGGAGTATGAAAGTGTGTACATATATAGAGGTGCATCGGGCAGGTCGCGGTCGTACTCGCCGCGGCGGCGCGGCTCGCCGACCTACTCGCCGGTGCGCCGCAGCTACAGCCGCAGCCGCAGCCGCGACCACAACTACTGAGCAGGTCAGATCTGTTACACCAATACATTCATGGGGCCGTTCAAGTATTACGTAAGCACTATATAGGGGCGGGGGAGTGCTTTGCTTATTTTTCATGACACGGGGGCTTCAGATAGTAATTACGTCAGCATTAGTTGTTTAGTTTTTTTACACATATTGGTAACTTACACATTGTCTAAAAAACTAACGCAAAAATAACTGCCGCTCTTGAATCATTAATAAAAATAGAATACATTAGTAAAAAAAATTGATGTACCGATGTTTGTTAGAACTTGCTTACTTTTGCTGACAGGGAGGGGGGGAGGAATAATTGTTAAAAATCTGCTTACGTAATAACTGAACCGCCCCCATACTCTTGACATTCGTTGATGCGGACGGAGTACATACTGTGGAAGTCACTGGGGAAGACCTATATCCAGCAATGGAAGGCAAAGGGTTTATGATGTACGTATTTGTAATACACATTTTTACACGTTTGAATTTTTTGTACACACATGATATACATGAATTACACAAGCGTACATCCTTGGTGTACATTTTTATATACAACAAATATACTTCTACCTAATGCGATGTAGTAGGGATAGTAGGCTAGTTGTGATTATTGATAATACATGATTAAAATAATTTAATGAGTGCTTTATTTCAGTTGAACTAACGGATACAAGAAACTGTTTTACATAGACTTTATTTTTTGTTATCAAACATTTTTACGAGGTTACTATTGCGTAACATGTTTGTTGTATGAAGGTTGCTTTTTTAATATAATACGTTTTTTTTCTCTTATCGTACAAAAAATGTGATAAGCAGGCCGTCTAGGTGGGTGCTTTTTGTTACTACCACCTTGGTAGTATACATCACTTTTTTTCCTAGTTTTAAAAGTTTTTTTTTTAAAACTAAGCCCTGTATTGTATGATAGTTATGGTCAAGTGAGATAGAAGCCATTATAGTTAGTTCTGACTGTTAACCACCACTTGTAAGTATAGAGAATGTCACGAGTACCGACAAGGATGTGATGACATTGATATGGGGTGGGCCGTTGTAATTTAGTTTAGGGCGATATGTGTCGGGTGTCAGACTGAAGGTGATGTTGTTCGACAGTGTTAGCGAGCGACGAGCGGCGGCTGGCCGGGCGCCGCGACCCCGTAGCCCCGAGACTGCGCCCACTTAGCGCTCTGCCTTGTTTATAAGATCAACCTATGTATGTCCGTACTCCTTGTTTTGCAGGCGACGAATCACACGCACTCTCTATCTCTACTCTTGACATGATGCACCCGTTGACCTTGAACTTGACCTACACGATGTACTGTGACGCTGTGGAGTCGCTTACAGAACGAGCTGTATATAATTTGTAGTATTGTAATTGAATTGTTTGTATAATTAAAAGTACTTTTTTTTTGTTTCATCCACTGTGGATTTGGCTCGTTGGATGTGCTTGGCTGGAGGTGTGAGTCAGGATGGCGTAGGATAGGATCTCGCTCGAAGGCCGGGCTGGGACCGCGGGGTAGGACGCGCGCACTCATCGTACCAAAGGATCTCGGACGGCTGCGGTCTCTCGAGGTGGACTGCTCTGTATCGCTTGTATGAACTGTTAACTTTTCGGATTGTGAATACGGATGTCGCGGTCGTGCCGCGCTCGACGCAGGACCACCGGATCATGGATCTTTGGGTATGATTTTAATATCAATTTTTGCCAAATAACTTATGTTGAGTGCACGCTCGGTATAATACGAGAGTATTAATTGTTTGTTTTGGATATCCTTAACTCACACTTTATTTGCTTTTCTCGATGTCTGCGTAATTTTCCTACTCTAGGTGCGCCACGGCCCCGAGGCGAGAGTACATTAGCTTGCTCATTAGTCTTAGCCCTAACATGTCGATGTCATAAATATAATTAGCATGCTTTATTGAGCTTTCATACAAAGTGTCCAGTGAGCAGATGCGTGTGCGGGACAGAGAGTGCCAGAGATAGTACGCCGGGCTCACATTAATTCTTTTATTTTCTATACGTGCGAATGTTGAGGGTACAGATTGTGTTTTACATATAGACATGACAGAATAGATGTAAATTGTAAGATTACAAAATTTTAAAGAAATAATCACAAATTGTTACATAATTTAACAAATTTCGACTGATCGTGTCATTTGACGATATCATTGCGTGTGAAATGTACTTTAGGTGAACCAGCATTCCAAAGACCAACGTACTTTGAACTCAATAAATATCTCTTAAAAATTATGTTTCATTTAACAGCCCTATTGCAATAACTGGTGAAGGAGGCTCAGCTAATTAAATCAGAAGCATAGGTAAGTCTCTGCATCATGTTCATTACGCTAACAGTAGTTATAGCAATTTTCCTTGAAGACGGTGTTTCCAAACATTGGGCCCATGCACCACAAGCGAGCTAATCAAAATTGGACTCGAAACGGAAACCCTTTCGCTCCGGGCTATTTCAATGCAATAGATATCGGTGCCGAGTTTTACAAGAAATTTTTTTTATGAAAATTCATCTAGGGGCATAAAATTTTAGTAATGTTAGAATGGGGCCATGACGAAAAAGTTTGGGAAACACCGCTTTAGGATATGCTATACATACATTTGTAAACATTTCCATCTTTGAATCGTTGCATAAATGGATTAAATAATTATAAATAGACTTAAATTTGTTTGTTGTATTATCTAAATAAATAAACAAATTTTAATAAATTATTTTAACTTTAATCACTATATTTTAAAACCCGAATGAATCGCGACGACGCCAAATGTTAAGTTTTCATATGTCACCTGTCTAAAGCCAGCCTCCTCTATCATTCCTTTGAACTTTTCCTGAAATTATATCAATTAGTTAATAATGACAAATGTCTCATTGCCACACTCAGTGTTGTTAAATGATCACCTCTAGTGACAATAAAAGACTTCGAGTGCAGTAGAGAATTGGTTCAGTCAAAACATCACAACATTCGAAAAAGTAACAAAAGGTACTTGTCTAATATCTTTTTACAGGTGTGTAGGAAACCCGCTGAAATAAAGTTTAGTGTTTTCCAAAAATCTGCATTTGACCTAACTGAACATTGTGTACCTCAATAAACAATGTTCAGTATACAGTCCCCTCCCTGTCCACCCTACTACATAAAATTATGTTCTGCGCAGTAACTTGTACAATGTTCCGAGCTGCCACAATATTTGAAGACCTCATACAAAAAGTGTTAAATAATTACCTGATCGGGAAACTGTCTAATGCTCTCCACTAAATACTGATAAGGCTTCCATTGGCCCGCTATAAGCTGTCCCAATACTGGTATCACTTGAAATGAATACTGGTCATAAAGCCTTAAAAAAAAGACAAAAAGTAAGATATGATCATAGGAAAAGATAGCAAAAAGTGGTTATTACATACCACTGCATTCCAGAATTAGGTAACTGACTGAATTCTAAACACATGAAACGGCCACCAGGCTCGAGGACACGGTAAGCCTCTTCTAGGACCTGAAACGTGGTAGGTGTTATAAAACTGTGTGTCGAATTCAATGGAAATGAGAAGTTATAAAATGATTGTATGAATAATATTGCCTTTAGGGGTTTTATCGACTTGTTAATAAACATACTAAGAAAGACATATTTGTATGATGATTAAAAAAAAACATTGTAAAATAATATCCATAGACAACAAATGACATTTGATCATTGATGTGTAAATCTAATTTCTTATTACCATTAAATTTGACTAAATATGCGAATAAGTTACATTCAGTTTTTACTGTACATATTTAACTGAATAATTTGAACTATGTAAATAAAGTGTGTAGGCAACATTATATTAGTATCAAACTGTACAGGTATTTTTTATTATAGAAACAGTGACCATATCAATGTTATTCATTTTTAGGTCACAACTCTCAGTATAAATTGTACATTCGACTGTTCAAAAATTAGTACCAACCTTATCTATATGTGTGCAATTTCTGATACCAAATGCAATAGTATAGGCTGTAAAGCTCTCATCTGGTAAAGAGAGCTTTTCTGCATCACTGCACAACCATTGGACATCAACGCCGGTTGATTCCTTTGTATATCCTTGTCTGAAAAAAAGAAAATAAGCTACACATGTTAAAGTATTGGAAACAATATTTCTGTTACTGTGGGAAATATGTTATTTGTTTAAGACCAGCACCACATATATTGTTTCTGTATTATTGTGGATGTCTATGGTTGTAGAATCACCTTTGTAAGTCCACCGCTCATTTTCCTTTTTTGTTAAATAAAGAAATCTTTATATGTAAAAATGAATTACTGTTCGTTGGTCTCGCTAAAACTCGAGAATGGCTGAACGGATTTATTTTATCTTGGTCTTGGAATGTTCGTGGAGGTCTAGGGAAGATTTAAAAGGTGAGTAAAATTTGAACAACCCCTGTGAAAGCCATAAAAATAGCCCTTTTCCATTTCCCATACAAACGTTTTTTCCGAGGAGGAAATGTTTTTTTTTATTTCCTAATAAATTGAAAAATCTGTTTATTTATTGCCTTTAAGGCGAAACAGAGTTCGCGGGGTCAGCTAGTCAAGTATAAGTATGTCGGATATACTAGTTTACAGGTAGGAGATTGAGTTTCCATGTAGCAGAGAAGCAATTTATTTATTTTATTAAAATCATTGGCTGTCATTTTTGATATACCATAAAATGTCAACATATTCAATGTATTGGAAAGTGGCCAAAAAGGGTTAACAGTTTCATAGTATATGTTTTATTTATACCTTTGCACTCGAAGATTTCCAACATCAAGCATAGCTTGGTTTATATCGGAGATGGTGACTGTGCTTTGTTTTCCTTCAGGAGCTGGACCCAAATTTTTTAAATAGTCAATATACCTAAATGAAATGTCACCTGAAAAATTAATGTAATGAAGGGTTAGTGTAAAATATATAAATTTTACACTAGCACTGGCACATTATGTATTATCTTATGTATATAAAAATATCAATGAACTAAACATACAGAATCTTCTTTAACTTATTTATTTATTTACTTATTTATTAACAAAAGCCAATACCATATATATAAAAAAACTATTACAAAATTCACAATTACATTATTGATCAATATATTTATATTAAAGGAATTTTCAAGACAAACCTGTGTAATTTACATTATTTAAGAGAAATTTAAAGGAGGGAGGCCTACACTCAGCAGTGAGCGACGTTTGGCTGATATGATGATAATGATGATAAAGTGGAATTAATATGGTCTCATACCAGTTCCGCCAGCAACATCAAGAAGCTTTGTCCCATGTGTAGGTGCTAACCGGTATATGAATAAATCCTTCCATATCCTATGAATGCCGAGTGACATTGCATCATTCATTATATCATACTTTTCCGCAACTGTCTCAAATACTTCGTGCACTGAAAGAAAATTAAACTTTACATTAACATGCTGATGTCTGGATAACATTTTTAATTATTAAAAGTAATGCTCTCTAATATAATTTGTTCTCATATCAAGGTTATTTTTTTTTCAGTAAATCAATTAGATTCTGTTCTGGAGAAACAGATATTAACTTAAATTGTAATTAACAAACGGATTGACCTTTTTTCCATTTCTCTTCCTCATTCACAGTTTTAAAACCAAAATGAGTTTGTTTAATTCCATCCGATTCATCTTCGTTTAAAGTCGTGTTCGTTTTTGTACTCAAATGTCTTACTCTACACAAGTTTTGAGTTGAGTTTCGTATCTGTAACAATCTGAATGTTGTTCTTGTTATAAAAGACATTTTCTTTTTTTTCTAATTGTTCTTAATTTTATACATATGTAAGCTAACTTGTCTACAAGTTGATCAGCTGTTTGTCAAATTAAAATCGATAATGTTGCTAGCATAAAATTATGTTTATATTGCCTCCAATCTACGTAAATTTATGACCAAATATGTTACTTCCAATATTACTTTTTAAAAAATGCTTAAACCCAAAAACAACGGGTTGCCGGAGACCTAAAACCACTGAAATAAAAAAAAGTAGAGGAGTAGATGGCGAATTGTTAATTTAATAAAATGAAGCAGTTATATTACTTTTGACTGATTAGAGAACCTATCATTTTAAAAATTATAATGTCAAAACACATCTCGAAGCGGGAGCGAGTTAATACGAAATCCAAAGCAAAACTTTTTATATTTGATAAAGACACTAATTCAATAACACTCGTTAGTTTGTTAAAACTCAAAGAATCGTTTCATATTTTTCTAAACCGAAAGATAAGTTGATAAAAAATACAAAAGTGTACATCTCTAAACAAATAATAAATCTACACTTGAGGATTGAATAAAATGTCTGCAAAAGATAAACGTAATGAAGCATAAAACTATTCGAAATGCATACAGTGTCTTGTGGTAAAAATCTTTTATTTAATTAATGGTTTACATATTGTAAATAAATCCATTCTTTTGATTTCCAGTTTTCATAAAATCAAATTATATTGAACATAAACTGATTCATTATCAACAACGTTACAATTGGGACTGTGGCATTGCGTGTGTAATGATGTTACTCACATCAGACCAGAGGGAATATTTAAGTCAGCATTTCACAAAGATATGCCAGGATGAAGGATTCCTACAATCAACATGGTCTATAGACCTTTGCTATTTATTAAAAAGGTAAAATAATTTGTTTAGTGTATAAAAGTTTTCATTATGATCTAATATTTTTAAGAAAATTACGAATAAATTGTTATCAACTTTACCTTCACAGTAGTTACATTTCAAAGTCAATTTTGTTCAGTTAACACAATAAGTGACATCAATTTATGAGTCCACTATTATGTTCAGTTCTCCTCAAAATCATAATATTTACCTTATAATTGATACAGATTTGGTATTGAGCATTGCATGTACACAATTGTAAAGGGTGTCAATAGTAGACGGGCCATCAATGATGGAATTGGTGACCAGGTAATCCATTTTATTAAGTTACTTAGTTTTAAAAGTAACGCCATCTGGATCACTGGCATACAACAGTGCTGTTTGTGTGCAACATCCTGCTACAGCAGCATTGTGGAATGATCTGTCCTCAGCGGTATTTCCAAACCAATATGACTCTTCAAGAAGTCCTATCTATCTCAAAAGCCAGCAACTCATCCGTGGTTCCTCTGGTGCCCACACCATTTTCCATGGCCTCATTTGTCTCTATCAATTATGAAAAAAAGTATCACAAACTTTGTGTGCTTTTAACTATTTCATTAATCGTTAGTTGGCTTTAAATAGATAAGAAAAATAAATGATAATCTTTCTTCTCAAGGCATGTAGGCGAGTTGAAAGTAGGATTTATAATGCCGAACTGGCTGGTATTTGTATAAAGGAAAAAACGTTAAGTATGGATGAACTTTTATCGCATGTGTCAGACAGCCCTGCTATCGTCTTAGTGGACGCTCCCTTACTGGTATGTGACATATGCAAACATAACAAGATGAAAGCAGAGTTCAGGTAATGTTCACCACCAAATTGCATCATATTTCTACCCTTCATTTAATCGGTGCCGGCTCTGCGCGGAATGTAATCCGGTGCAATAATACGCAAATAAAATTATCTCCGTGCTCACTCACTTTCAATGGGGTAGCGATGGCTCCAAATGAGGCGGAACAGGTGTCACATTGAATGTCGTCACGCTGTTACGAGCGTGGCGCGACGTGCACTGCATGCCGAGCCGCCGCAGTAGAAGCTGTCCGCCGCTCTGCCTCGCCCTCTGACAGCCACTGCCGGCCTACACTCTTGATCTCCAACATCTTTTTGCCGATGTTCACGGGCGCCGCATCAATTAACATAAGGCGACCTGCTGCTCGTTCCCCCATAATGTTTCACGTTATGTCTCATGCCAAAACATAATGTTTCATACTAGGTGTAGAGTTTAGACTGATCTTAGAGCCCCGCATGAGCTTCGATCGCCCCGCACTCTACGAACTAAACTGTGGGAAACCCTGTGTCAAGATGTTGCCCTCGGTAACAAGAAATGGCTTCGCCTAGTCATGAAAAATAAACATGCATAATGAATACTCTCTACTGTCACAGGAAGGCGACACGAGAGTTGCGGGTTAGACTACGTATGTGATGAGAGACATAGATTCACGTGCGAGGTGAGTGCGAGGGGCGGGGCGCAGGAACACGCAGAGGGCGCGCGGACAGGTACGGGACCGGCGCGCCTAATGAAAAGTTCAATAATATAAGAGCGCACGTGCGCAGCGCCGGCCGGCCGGCCTCGACAATAATGCCGCATGTCATAAAACCGAATTAGTGCAACCCGTCGGCTGCTCGCCGGACGATTTGTCGTCCGGAGCGCAGATTATTAATCTGTTTAGAGGGCGGCCGGGCGACGGCGGCGCGCGAGGGACCCGGAATTAATTCGAGACGCACGAGCACGTGTCCGCGCACAGCCGCCCCCCGACCCCCGCGCAGTACCCACTCTTACGATTTATTAAACAAAATTCACTAGCTCGATGAGTTCGCATCTTTTGATGATATTTCCGCATCGCTGCGCGTGGGGTTCACTCGTTCGGCTGACTGTTCGTCGGCCCGCCGACCCGCCGACCCGCCAGCCTATTGAGCAGGGCCGTGCTGCGACTTCTATGTATAACATCGTATATCGCTTGAAGCCGCTTCCACTAGCGCCTACTCATTGCGCACAAAATCGCACCGCGAGAAGGTGTTGTTAGCTTTAATATAAATAATAACTATGACTTTATCACCTCTATCGCAGACAGCACGGTCGTCGCGCCATGTCTATAGCCGCAACGAAGCCCAGTCTTAGGCTCGGGACTGGGTGCAGATACACTTTTGAATTCCAGCTTACACCAGCGCATGTTTATAAATTTGATTAATAATAACAATTACAAAGTTTTAAAGACTTGAAATAGAAAGCATAAGCAGCTATACTGCGGCGGCCGGGCGCCCCCGCTGGGTTTGGGAACGTCGCAGCCCACTCCCTTGCGATGCCTATCGCGCGCGGCGACATCAATCTTTGTGTCGAGCAGCGGCCGAGGCCCGGCGCCCGCGCCGCGCCAGTGCGGCCTGGCTCTCATCATCACTCAAATGTGTATGTTAAAAAATGACGTGAGCTCGGTGGCGCGACACTGCGCCCGCCGCCGCCGGCCGACTTACCTTGATTAAGAATTTCGCGAGTCACGCTGCAGAGATCGATAGCAGCCGTCTGGCGCTGCTTCCTTTGAACTGTAACCAATGATGATGTACACATATGTATGAAGTTTTGATGCGATAGCTTTGGGTTCAACTTACGCGGTCGCTCCGCCGTTTCTTTGGCCGGCGCGATGCCCGAAGCGCCGCCGGCCAGCACCACACATGCTGGCACTTCGTGTATATAGCTCGTACAGTTGAGTTCGCATTCGCATTTCCGGTGGACGTTTACCTCGCCACCGGATCCCAGCAGTCGCATTCTTGACTCAAGAGTGGTCAGCGTCTGTTCTCGCCCAGCAGTTAAGTGGAGAGTTTCCTGACGAACCGGTTGCATTGCTTCTGTGGCGCCGGCCTGCTTCTCCTGCGGACCAAATTTTGAAACATCGAACAACATTAAAGCACATCTTTTAGATCTGTAGAATTAAATTAGAAGTTTTTTTATACAATTTTATTAACATTTTAATAAAATGCTTGAGTGTTTTAGACTTTTTTATTTTACATTTTGTATAAAGGTATTTTTGTTTCGTTTTAGTGTTTTCTTTAGTATTTCATTAACTTAGTTCGCTAACTAAGTCCACGATAAAACAATCCAGTCCCGCACGGGCACGACAGGGCGCGAGGCCGCGCGAGGCGGGGGCGCGGGCGCTCCCACGGTGCGCGCGGCAGAATGCGCGATGCTGCAGATAAGCGCGATAAATTTAATTAAAGCCGCGCCGCCGACGAATTTGTGACACAGCTTTAACCATACAAGCCAAATAAACAACATACATTTTGCTGCTCGAACGGACCTTTCTGTTGAACCGATGAAGGTTTGATGATAGTTTGATTCGATTAATTTATTCGCTTCTAGCCTACGAAGCCGTGACCGGCGACGGCAGCGGCGGCGGCAGCGGCAGCGGCAGCTAGCAGCCCGGGCGTCTAGGAGTTAAATATCTTTGCAGACTCTTTTGTGGTAAAACATTTGCATCTCGCTGTCGGCACGCTGCGGGCAACTGACGTCGTTTCTGCAAACCTGATACTGGTCCTGGTCCAGATCGAATCCTAAACGACGTATGACATTTATAAACAATACAGCAATATTGCAATGGTGCTAGAAGTTGGCAAAAATAAATTTAAAGCAACATGGCGCAATTTTCGATGTGCACTTGTATCGCCCGATCAGCGCCCTGCGCGGTGTGCCGCCGTGCCGCGCGCGCTGCAGTCGGCGGGGCGCCTTGTACTCCGAGACACAACGACACGCAAACAACTAGCAAGGAGACACGGCATGTAGTGGCGCCCGCGCAGGACAAGTCGGGCACGGTCAGTTGTACACGACTAATTACGCTTTACTGCCATTCTATTATTGGCGCCACTCAGTGATGCGTGCTGTCGCCGGCCTGCGCAGCTTGTCAGATACATCGGTGGGGCAATCAGATCCCTCTTTGCTCCGCAAGACATGTACAGGTATAAGTTGCCGAAGGGGGTGGAGGGGGGTCATGGAGTCAGGCTGTCAACGTGACGTGCGCACCTGAGCTGCCGGGAACAGTGCCATTTTTTATTTAGTATGTCGAAGGCTCTTTGTGTTTTCCTGTGTTATTAACTCTACGGAGTGAAACGGAGAGGTCGACAGCAGGCAGTCCGGTGGTGCGGTAGTGCGGTGGTGCCAGGCGGTGCCGAGGGGGCGGGGCGCGACTTCGTCGTGCACGTGTCGCAGTAGTCATGGTCTGTAATTGGCAGGACAGGGGAACTAATGACACTATATGACAGACAAACATTTCAAGATTTATGTGTATGATAAAGTTTTCGTGGAACTTTGTGCAAAAACTGCGATTTGTGTTCGGTAAGGTGACGCCTGTGCCGCGCCGCCCTGTGCCCCGTGCCCCGAGCAAAAACTGCGGCAAAATGATTTGCATCCCCAGAGCAAGTTTGGGTTTGCAGGCCGATGGAGAGCCCTGTGGCGCGGTGGCTACAGTGAGGAGGCGCGGCGGGTCTGCGGGTCAGCGGGCGCAGGTGTTGCAACGACAAGCAATAATTCAGTGAAACAAATCAACGTGCGCCGACTTGTCCCCGCTGCTGGAACGTTAAGGAACGACTTGAGTTCAAGTGGCCGCGTGACTCGCTTGCTGGTGAATTTAGTTGCGGCTCAGCAGAGCGCTTGCAGAGCGTGGGCAGGAAGGGCGTCGCATTGTCGTGTCCTCGCGGCTCGATACGGCGGCAAGCTGCGCCGAAGGCTGGTCGACCGCATGTCGGCCGCCAGGTGTCGCAGCCGCCGACATAACCTCTTCCCATGTTATCTGGGACATCTGTACAGATAGCACTCTAATTTTATTGGTGGTGCCTGAACGTTTTTTTGCGGTTCTAGGAAGGGAGCGCGCACTTGTGTGAGTGCGCGGGTGTGTGCGTGTGTGGGTGCGAGCGCGATCATTAGGAATTCCGTACCGAAGTCGGCGGCAGTTGTTATTGATAGATTCAAGGACCCGGACGACGGTTATGAATAACTTGTACATATATATTGGCCACGTTCTCGGATTTGAACGAGCCATTAATTCAGGTGTAAGTCATTCGTTATTAAAGGAATAAATTAGTTAGATGGGAGCCGGCAGCCGGCAGGCTGTGACACCGTCAAACGTTGAAAGTTCATTGATCTTCACCGCCGACAGTCGGAGGCCATGTGACCCTTTGACGAAATGGCCACAACTCCATGAAGTGGCCAAAGCTAAGTGTAACTAAACCCGGCAACTGTAAGTACCTACACACCGGGGTTGAACGAAATGGTTATGTCGGAATCGAATTCTTTATATTTGCTTTATTGGAATCGGCGTTTTAATAAGAACCAGTATCGGAAGTGAAAATAAAGGTAAAGGGCAATGATAAGGTGATTTTATACGGAGTATTAATTTACATTTATGTTATGGAGCTGAACAGTTCAAGCTGTTTGAACCGCGAGCTGAATCTGCAGAGCCAAAAGTGCAAAGGCGATTGGAATCGAACCTCCGTAACATCCTGAGTATACGCAGCTAGACGCAGCGCCCGCCGCGCCCCGCGGTCCCCACACTGTATGTTTCCACAACTAATACCAAGATAAGCAACTGTTTGAAAAAATAGCCTCATCGTCCTCACTGGCTGCCGCTGGCCATTGAGAACCCTCTGTCGTTGATTTGAATTAGTATCTGAAAACATAACTATTGATATATTTGTGTGAATCGGCTGCGGCAGCGGGCTGCGGCTGAATTACGTCTTTATCAGTCGTCATCGTCAGCGTGGCCGATTTATGTGTCGCCGGCGCGTCCCGCGGCCCCGCGGCTAACGGTGATCGATGGTGCGCCGATGTCGTCGCCGATAGAACGCCGCGGGGCCCCTGCGGCCCGCGCGTAGGTTCCTCAGCGGGTCGTGGCGGGCGCACGTTGCAGCCCAAGCGCGACTTTAATGTTTGAGAATACACAACTTCGCGTGAGGCCTGCAGTGGAGTGTACAGAGTCGCAAAGAAGGCCCGGCTCGAAGCTAACACATAATTTACTATTAAGGGCGAAGGAAGGCGCCGGAGGGCGCGGCAGTTCCCGACTATGAATGTCTCTTCAAAGACCAACTTGTGTCTGCTGTGTGTGTTACCTGTGCCTGCGTGGAGGTAGACAGCCAGCTGAAAACCGGCTGCATATGCTTAGCTGGCTCTTTTTGCCACACATTCCATAATTTTTTTATTACACTAGTATTTTACTTGTTTTTTTTTGTGTGGCAATAAATAAGCTTATTTCTTTCTTATTGTGTACAAATTCTGTTATTTAACTTGTTCTGTACGTCATCTGTCAGTATTAGGTACATTATTATAAATGAGCTCAGTCAAATCGAAACGAGGTGACCTGAGCAGAGACTATGTTTTTTATACGAGAAGAGGGCAAACGAGCGGAGGGATCACAAGAGCGATCATCGACGCCCATGGACACCTGCAGTGCCGGAGGAACCACAGGTACGTTGCAGGCCTCTGTCATATTAGTTTAGAAATACGGTCGAGGTCATACCATTCAGCAACGCGGCAGTGCGCGGCAGGAACTTGCGCGAAAAGCGGACTATTTTATCGAAATGTGCATGTACGTATTTGTAAAGCACAGTGGCCAGTGGCCGGCGGCCGACGAAAGCGGACGTTTGTCTTTTATTTGTAATCTCCAAAGGAAATCACTAGATGACTACATACAGTGTAATGGATTAAAGCAACTCATCCGGCGTAGTAATAGATAGATCCCTCGCCCCCCCGCGCTCACCGCGCCCTCCGCGCCGGGAGCGCGGACTGCAGCTCACAAAACAACGAGTCGCGGTGATTTACTGCGGCTAACGCGATGGCGTTCGTCCGTCCCACAGAACGAACATTTGCTATTCCCTAAAAACGCGATGTCACTAATAATATTGTTTCCAATGAATGTCAAAAAATGTACGTGCCGTCGGAAAGTCTAATTAAATGCAGATTTTTTTATTGCACGTTGCGAGCGTGCGTCTGCGCGGTGAGCGGCGAGCGGCGAGCGACGAGCGGGAGTTGGGACGTGTGAGTCCGTATATTTATATTTGTAAGCATTTTCCTCGAGTCGTCTGGAGTTCGATGCTGTAAGATTAAATTCCGTGCGCGCCGCTCGTCACTTTATTTCATTATTATGCCAAGAAAATGCAAATCAAAATGTTGATTAAGTAGTGCGGCCGCCGGTACGTAATTATATGAGTAATGAGATTTTGGTGGAATTTGGTAGGAATGTTAGTGGAAATATGATTTATGTGTCGGAAGACCCTATTAACACCGATTCGCATACCGCGGCGCCGCGCCGCTCGCGGCCGTGCCGTCCGGCGCGCGGCCTCTAATGACTGCTTGCCTCCATTTATTACGAATATTGTTCTGTAAGTATGTTAATGGCCTGCACAAGAATGTTTAATTGTCTCGTAGCGGCGTAACTCATGTTCGCATGTCGCACGGTCCGCCGCTCGATGTCAGATAGCGCCCCGCGCCCCGCGCCCCGCGCTGCACAGCGCCTCCAGTAGCCTATTTTGTGGTAATATGTAAAATAATACTGACGTTGACGCCCGTGACTCAGGTTCATATCGATCGCAAACCCACATTGTAGGCGACTTAATGCGCTGAGTTGCAAGTACAGTGCGAGGATAGTTGTGCTGTTGCCACTCCTTGGAAACTTGTACAAATTGTTTATTGATACGGCGTAGCAGCGTAGCGGCGTAGCGGCGTAGCGGCGTAGCGGTGGAAACATTTCTTTGGCTTCGAACATTAATTATTAAATCTCAAATTTCTAATACAGTTATACTTGAGCTGTAACTAAATAAACAAAATAAAATAAAATAAAAATTCTTCTTAATTAACACAATGTTATGCGGCTCTTTTTTAAGTATTAGAGTGCATTTTTTTAATAAGAGAAGTGGGCAGCCAAGCGGCGGGATCATAAAGGTGGTCGTAGACGCCCATGGACATCTGCAGCAATAGAGAGACAGATCCGTTGCCCGCCTTTGAGAAAGAGATACGCTCGCTTCTTA
>JAODUI010000014.1:2562956-2582905 GCA_027563995.1 Papilio gigon | reverse complement strand
GCGTTGCCGGCCTTTAAGATAGAGGTACGCTCGCTTCTTGAAGGACCCTAAGTCGTATAGGTTTGGAAATACCGCTGGGGACAGACCATTCCACAACTCGGCAGTTCGCGGCAGGAAGTTTCGCGAGAACCGGACCGTTGTTGTTGTCATTTGTTTATTTATTAAAATGTCTTCAGGTATAGAAGTATATTATGACGTAACTCCAAAAGTACACAACCAGAATGAAATGTGAAACAAAGATTGCAATCTGGAACTGTACATTATTAATAGATAAAACTTATTTTCAATTCCATGCAGACGGAGCTGCGAGCGCCAGCCAGTGTTATAAAGAGTCGAGTATATATGTTTTCTAGTACAACAAACTCCGGAAGATAAAAAAGCAATACTGTATAACAGTAAGACAGTTTCATACTTGTTCAAACAATTGGAATTGAATAATTGTCGATTTTAAAAGTTACAGAAGAATTCTGATGGTTTAGGTTAGGTTTAAATTTAGCTCTAGATACCGATGGATAAGCAATCTAGGATATTACGTTTTACCTAATGTATATCCTAGTACTTATTTTATAGTATAATTAATTCCAATTGCATTAATATTGTTATTGTTATACAAGGAAAGTTATGAAGTTCACGTTTGCGTCATTTGACTGTAAAATTATGTATGGAATTACAAAATACGTAATTAACTACCGTAAGAGGATAATAATACAAAATAGCTGCGAAGAATACGAAGCAATGTGGTCTACTGATCCTATATTAATCAAAATGTAACCAAAAATCTTTTATAGCTTTATTAAATTCAAATTAATCATGTCAAATTTTTCATTCATCACTTCTCGAAATTACCTTAAATTAATAAAAAGTTTTCACTACAAGTGTCAATATCAATATCATACGTTAATAGATAATTGATTATCATTGTAAGGTCGTCCACCGAACCTAGGCCTACCCCAACGATTGCCACGATGACCCGTCCTTTGCCCGCATCCAATGCTTTCCGCAATCTTGACCATTTCATCTCTAGAGCAAGTTATAGGTCAATATAATAGAGGAATAAATCGATCAACTTAAGCAAATACTGAAAAGGGGCAGCATAGGTAGAGATTGACGGGTAGCGTGAAAGGTGACTTGATGACTGAGATGACGGTAGATAGATTGATCTGGAGGATGATATACTGTTGCACTCTAGGCGCGTGGGATACGTGCAGTCTGATGGTGATCACGAGTTGCAGAAAGGGGTAAGGACTGAGTAATTTGACGATAAAGACATTCTTGTCTAAATTGCCTTCCCTATATTTTGTTGAATTAAGTATATGAATGAAATATACTATGTTATGATTCAATACAATTATGTTACGTCTGTTTTTATCCAATTACGCAAGGAAATACACAATAACAAATCATTTACCGCAAATTCTTAGTATAAATTCCACGATTTTCAATTCATTCATCATTACATAGCCTCGAACGAAGTTCTCAACATCCGCCTAAGATGGTGTCATCTAAGAGTTGTTTAGTTATTTTAGCAGTTTTTATAATAGGTTTTCATTGTAATGTCATTAAAATAGATAATACATCGAACGATGTCGACGTTGAGATTATCATCAAAAGGAAAACGGACTCAGTTAAAGCTGTTAAAGAAACAAAAGACGGAACTAACGAAGAGAAAACTACTGAAGGCCTCGATAAAAATATCGCAAGTTTTATTAATAACCTTGTGAATGAGTTACCTGATAATTTATTTGAAGATGAAAATGGTAAAGATAATGTGAAGACTCGTGAGGGGGCAAGCGATGGATCGCCAAGTCTGAAGTCACGGAGCGGTATTGTTTCCGGTATATGTCCTTACGGTTTCAAACGAATCGGACAGTACTGCTGGCCATTGAACCAATAAAAGGAAAAAGATGTACGCATTTCAAATATCAATTCATCTTAGTTCGTTTTATATTTGTTAATTGATAAATATTTTCATTAAACTATTGTTGTGAATGTGATTATTTAATTTATGAACATTTTTATTTAACAATTTGATCTCTAGATTAAAGAGCTGAGGCTACGTATTTTTAAGTGTTAATTTCCCTTAGTTTTATCACCTACAATCATCATCATCATCAGCTCTTGTCTTCCTACTGCTCGACATAGTCAAAATCATATTTCAAAAACATTCCATCTATAGATTCTAAATCTATCATTTATATTATCATTATTTATTTATTATATTCGATTTGATTATTTAGATAACACTATAGCAGATTTTAAATCTATAGATAGAGTGTTTCACTGGTATACTCTTACATGTTTACCCATTATGATGGATTAGCAAATTTTCTTTTAATTATTTTAACAAAGTTTGAGACGTGTTTTGTTCATCGCGTCTCAACATTGTATATTTAAGCCGTTTTAATTAAAACGTCGACCTCGGTACAACGGTATCTTAATTTCCGATGAGTAATGGCGGAGTCTGCGACGGAAATTAGACCGCATTTCGCTGTGTTCTTGCTCTTATCAAGTTTATCGATCTACATAAACGCTAACTGTTATTATTCAGTTATCACACCATACGACGTGTTTGGGATCTCCATGGGATAGTAGTTTGTAATGGGAGATTCGCTTATTTTTAATTAACTCAATACGGCTTAATCATTTTACTAACTTTGTTATAATTTTTACAACGAAAATCGACAACACTGTACACGATGGCTGACAAACACGAACAAGGTAGAGGCAGCCTGCATCATGAAGTTACAAATATAATCGTAGGTAACGTAAACTTTAATTATGTAGGCTATTAAATTTTTATTTATGTTTTTCTATTTTACAGTTCATTTATTACTTTTAATTTTACTTCAATATTTTTATGACATTGAACACGGTGAAGGAATAGATCGTGATGCCTCCACATATGCGAAGGAATTCAAAGATAACTTAAGTCAACGCACTATGCCAGCTCTGACTATGGCCTAGTCACCCCTAATAATACGGTAGGCTCCCAGCCCGTCATTAGAGATGTATAGTGAGCTGATGATGATGGTTACCATAGTAACTACCGACATTTATTTTTATGTAGTGGAGTATATAAGAATGTTTTAAGCTCGTTTACGATTTCAATTGAACAATAGGACTATTGGATACGGGAGGAAGGCTGTATGCTGTGGGAGAATTGGGAAGGTCTATGTCCAGCAGTGGGCGATATGTGGCTGACATGATGAAAGAATGTATTATAAAAGGATGATTCAAACAATGTTTTCTAAATGCACCAATTAGAGAAAGATGGAAAGTAATTTTGTAACTAAATTCTAAAAAAATTTTTGAAAAAAAAAATATCGTGTGATTTTTGACTTTTTTGCTTTTAATGATGAAATGGGATTTTTTGCGCGACATGCTAAAAGGCAAGTTTTATTCGTTTCAATTCCACATACTAACATTCTCGCTGACATGAATAAGATATAGTCTATCTCTCATTAATAAGAGAGCACGCTAGAGGACGCTCTCGCTACGACCTGATAGCTTCCACTAATGAAGCGAGTACTCCACAAGAGCGCAGCTCTGAGCTTTAAATACTTTGTTTTTAATTCCAATATACTATGATTTGAAAGATGAAGTTATTAAGCCTTTGATTTTATCTTTATTTTACGTCTTTTTATATTCAAGTTTCAATCATCATCGTCACCTGTTTTTCCCTACAGAAGATCTATCAATATATGTTGCCGTCTATCATAAATGTTATTAATGCTTATTCCAACAATCGTCTTTCATATTATCAATAATTTTGTAGCACTTATAAACATTAGATTGTTTTCAGGATGTGTGTGTTTAAGTTAAGACGTTGTTGTGAATAAAGGATACTCGATTGTGTGAATGAAGTATTACTAATGTTTACAAAATGCTCATTGCGTCGTTTAAGCCCAACGGTCAAAGTTCATATAAAGTATGAATTGGTACTTTTTGGTAAACATGTAATTTACTATTATCGGGGACACGGCTCATTCCATTTTTTTAATTAATCACTGTTATTTCTAAGGTAAATTAGTGATTGTTCTGAACGAAATCATCATCACCATCATAATCTAAGATCTTATCTAATTATGAATCATCATATTGCATCATCATTTTGTTGTAATAAAAACATCTTTCTCAATATACGATAAACACTTTAAAACAATCACATCACATCAGCTCATTATACGTCCCCACCGAGGGGCTCGGAGTCTACCCTATTATTAGGGGTGACCAGGCCATAGTCAACCACGCTGGCCCAGTGCGTGTTGGTTGACTTCACGCATATCTTTGAATTTTTTCGCCGATATGTGTAGGTTGCATCACGATGTTTTTCTTCACCGTAAGAGCTTAAAACAATAAAGGATTTAAGTAAAGTTAAATAAAGAATTAAAGGAGGTTTTGAAAATATTTATTTATCACCGAAAAGCTTTGCCGACACTTGTAATGATATATATTATATTCGTCTGCGGAAAGCGGAGGACCGCGTACTGTGGAAGGCATTGGGAAAGGCCTGTGTTCAACATGCATGATACCAAACACATTTTATATTACTTTAAGTATCAGGAAAACCGCAAGAAAACATCAAAACTGTTTATATAAAACCCGTAAACATCGAGACGTACTGTCATTCGAGAGGTGTAACAAACAGAATCACTCGCTAATACTAAGGTATTTGTTAAATGGCGTCAATAACTAAGATACATTTCAATCTTGTATTATTTTTTGTGTTGTTAATACACATTGAATGTCATGTCATTAAAATAAGTGTTGAAACAAGTGATGTTGAAATTAAAATTATTGATAAAGGTGATGAAATATGTAAACAAGATAAAGGTATACAGAGACAAGACGTAGAGAATAGAACTGATGGCTTAAATAAGAGAAAATTGATTGAAGTCATACAGAAATTTCTAGAACATATGAATAAATCACCTGATAATTTGTTTGAAGGAGATAATGGTGCAATTGTTCGTAATAATAGTGAAGTGTTACCAGATATCCATAATCGTATTGTTGGTTCATGTCCATTGGGATATGTAAGACATGGGCCAATGTGTATTAAAGCTGAAAGAGACGTTTGAAGGACCTTGTTACATTTGTTAATATTGTATATTTACAAACAAATAAATCAACTTTCTAAAACTGTTTTGGATTTTTGTATTAATATAGCTACTAATCTAACATGTGTTACCAGAGGATATAATTTGTACATACCAACGTGTCCGTTCACGGTGTTCTAAAATCTATAGTCGCTTGATCGTGGCCTACGTGTTGAGTGTTGACGCGGGCAAAAGAGCCAATAAGATGCAGTTTTTAAATATGTTTGTGAGAAGAAAGTTGATCAGTGATCAGAGTAGGTTGACGACTAATTACTGTTTACTATTATCTCGGTTTTTACGCTCTTAATTCATAATATTTGGGGACAAGGCATTTTTTTAAAGTGGAACACCGCGAGAGTTTGCTATTGTATGTAGGATCAGTGCGAGGTTGGGCCGAGCCGTCCTTTTCTAGAAGCCAAAATAGCACCAATGGTTTAACACTATAAGTTTAATTGTTCTATAACTGTGAATTTAATTTTTTAAATGTGTTTATTACTTTTGTGCATGATAGCACGGTAGTACAGTTTCCAACAGAAGTTTTTTTTTGTTCATTTCGTTATAAATGATTACACTAATAACGCTACTTTTTTATGTATGGAACTTAATACATAAATAATTATATGTTCCAAAAATATTAATGTGTTTTTGATGCGTAAAATGCAACATAGATTGTACAGATAAGATGTACATAAGAACAAAAATTAATACAGAAGTGTGTGGGTTTTTTTTTTTAATTAAAAATGTTAGTAGTTTTTTTGTTAATCAACTAACATTTCTTTTACTAATTCCGGGTAAGGTAGTAAAAGCTTACGGTATATGGTGAACAATAATCGCATAGTGGGATTCGAACCCACGATCGCTAGTTCGGTAGTCCGTACTCTTAACCATTAGCTAATAAGATGTTTAAAAAAATGTTCTTTGCTCACTAAAACAATAGATTCAGTGGTGCCTTGACTCCTTAAATAGGGCTCTTATGATGAAGTTATCAAGGCCTTCCCTTAAACTATCAATTAAATATAAAATAATTACAATATTAACAGTTTCAAGTATTGGTTTGACCGTTAAAGTTTCGTTCCATGTAAGTAAATTAAACAGAAAGATATTCAGGTGTTCTTAGAACTATTGACGAAGAAAAACAAAACAAGTCTACCTTCCTAGAACGTTAAGTAAGTCGTGTATTGAAATGAACAAAATTTACCATTTAGTAGAGGTCAATAATCGACAATAAACGCATCTCTGATTCTTATTCTGATGTAATTCGATTGAGAATTTTAACGACAGAATCCAACGGGTTCATTCTATAGATATTCATGAAGCTATTGACTTTCGTTTCACCGTTACGTCTGTCTGACTATATTCTTATGTAAGATGATTAAATTTGTATATACGGTTGTATTTTTATGCTAATATACAAGAAAAATATGATTTCTTGCATCATATTTCACCTTTTAACTGCATTTTTATGGTTGTTTAATTTTGAGGCGCGAAAACTAAAGGCACTGACTACCGATCTAGTGATCGTGGAATTAAATCCGACCATTCGACTAATGTCGTGAATCATATCCTAATACAAGCTTTATCAAGCTTACTAGCAATGGTTACAAGAATGTTGGTAAATTAACAGAAATCTACTAATGTTTTCAATAAAATTACAGTTTACTGTTTCTTGAATTACAATGTTATAATGGATTAATATTTTTTTCCAAATGATGTAGGGTTCTTACGCTAGGTATCACGTGATCTTTACTGTTATGGCTAATTTTGTGTGCGTATGTATCACTGCATATTAATTCCATTATAATTTGATCCAATATCATTAGTAGTGTAATGATTGCTTCCTGCAATTAGCTTAAAATGTTATTATTATAATATAATTTATCTGATCAGTATTGATTTATCCTTAATTTGTTACATATAATACAGAATAGAAATATATCGGCGTGAAACGGGTCCTTCATAGATCGAGAACGCATGGCCGATTGTGCGCTAGGCAAGTGTGTCAACGGACCGGTCCAGCGCAACCTCTCGGATTTCTTCTCGGCTGTCGGACACGATCCCCTCCCCGGGCCCACGTCGCGGATGCAATGCACTCATTGTCATATGTGTTTACTATTGGAATATTGACACCATATTTGTTAGACTAAAAGACATACTAATTAGGTCAAGAACATTTAAAAGATGCCTTTCATTGTAGTATTATTGCACAGTATTCGTAATTTCTCTAAGCATTAGACAGCTGTATAATATAAATCAAGGCATTAACAAGGATTGCAAAGAAAAAGGTAGACAGAAGTAACAACACAGAGTCAATATATTTTAATTTGTTTTTTTTTATGTTTTTTTTTTTGCTATTGAACGTAAATGACATTTCCAAATGACATGGTCGTTCGTGGATGCAGATTATACAGATGTTGATCAGTTACACGGCGTCGAGCGGCCGGCGAGTGCCTTTGCCTTTCTTTTTTTTTCCCACTCGAAAGCTCGAGGTCATTCGATTGTGACTTAACGCCTAACAAATGCATTTGCAATCAACAAAAATTATACCAACACGTAACAATACGATTTGAATGTCGACAATACGCAAATAAATTAGAGCAGCATATAAATTATTAATGGAAAGTCAAGCCTGTTCTACAAACACTGTTGTATTTACAATTAGAAGTATCCACGGATATACACTCAGTACTTCAGGGATCACTTGCTCACTATGTTTCCCTGCCGTGGGGCTGGGAGTCCTACCTATCATTAGGGGTGACTAGGCCATAGTCAACCACGCTGGCTCATCGCATTGACTTCACACATATCTTTGACTTTCTTCGCAGATATTTCAGGGATAAATAAATGTAACCTTTCTAGACCCCTCACTAATGTGCAATACGAATTATTTATTAAGCTGTTGAATAATTATTTATTTTACTAAACCACAAGTGTGGGGCGTCCTCTCTCCAGGTGGACCGACGACATATTGCGGACGGCAGGATGTCGTTGTATACGGAAGGTGGAGGACGGCATACTGTTGAAGACTTTGGGAAAGGCCTATGTCCAGCAGTGAGCAGACAAGAGCTTATGATGATAATGATGATGATTAAGCTATTAATGTGTGTAATTACGTCGTCTTATACGATTTCAATTTATACAATTAGGAGTACGTTAAATAGTATAATAGTTGAAAAATAATTCGCTAAAAGTTTTGTCTTAAAATGCAAACAAATTATCATTGTCGTTTATTACTAAGTCACATCTCGTTCACGTAATGAACATCAATCTAATTCTTTACTTGCATTTCCTACTGATTGTTTTATATCTATTGACCGTTTCAAGGTCTTACCTTGAGGCGACACGGCCGCATCAACCGCGGAGCGTATCCAATGACAAATAATGCAGACTTACCAATGCCATCTTTTTTAATATATATTTTTACATTTATATATTTTTATATAAATGAATTGCGGTTCGTTAGTCTCGCTAAAACTCGAGCACGGCTGAACGGATTTATCTTATCTTGGTCTTGGAATGTTCGTGGAGGTCTAGGGAAGCTATAAAAGGTGAGAAAAATTAGACAAACTCCCGCGAAAGCCTTAAAAATAGCCCTTTTCTATTCCCCATACAAGCGTTTTTTTTCCGAGGAGGAAATGTTTTTTTGTTGTATTTCCTAATAAA
Organism: Papilio gigon; assembly: GCA_027563995.1. Classification (NCBI taxonomy): domain Eukaryota; kingdom Metazoa; phylum Arthropoda; class Insecta; order Lepidoptera; family Papilionidae; genus Papilio; species Papilio gigon. The sequence goes on along the minus strand of JAODUI010000014.1, from coordinate 2,574,146 downwards.
TTGAAAAATCTGTTTATTTATTGCCTTTAAGGCGAAACAGAGTTCGCGGGGTCAGCTAGTAATAGATCTAAATCTATTAAACCCCTTAGGACGTTAACCAACAACAAACGAATTGATTGAACGACAATGGATAACAAGCGATAGTAATATATTAATAAAATCTCCAACAGCTCACTTATCAGACGAAAAGAATACCTGTGCATTCCGCATATCCTCCATGAGATTGCGTTCAATCGAGACGTCCTCACTAATGTTTGTGCAGACTCTACCAGAGTAATATAGTATAACCAAATGGTACATTAAAAAATTTACTGGTACTTTGTATGTTAGTGCGGGCATCGCGAAGTTTTTGAATGCGGAAGGAGGAACGCATAATGTGGAAGACATTGGGAAAGGCCCACGCCCAGCTGTCGGCAGACAAAGTCTGATGATGATGACGACATATAGCCACTATCATGTCTACCTATACGTAAATGAAATAACAGGCGTTGGTATTCACGCTCTGTTTCGTTCTAACAGTCATCGGTTGAACGGGATATACAAATCACGCGAGACGGCCGGAAGGCGTCCAGGGGCTATCGTGTGACGTGACCAATGCTACTTGATACTTAAGGTCGGTTCACTCCGAGCTATGCGACTATAAACTGACACTTCTTGACCTGGTTAACGCATACCTGAGGGCTGTAAGGTTTATATTACTATTTGAAGTAATTAAACTATTTATAACTAACTATTTATCAAACAGTATGTTAGAATGTCTAATAAATTGATTTCATGAAGACATTTGTTATACCCCACTAGGCTTCACAATATATCGAAGCGTGTTGACACCGTTTTGAATACTGGCAACTTACAATGATTATTAAAAAGAAAACAAATTCACGGCAACAAATTTAAATAAAGAACTGCGTGTCAACGTAGTGGCATATCTCTGTGTGTATAATCTTTGTTCTTATGCAAATATGACGTTGGACACTCTGTGACGAATTTTAAACAGCGGAAGTGTTTCGGCTAGATGTATGTCTGTCGACTTCGAGAGTGATAATTCAACTGGCAATGTTTAAACACACGCGCAAGTTGAGATTATTTTTTTTTTTGCTTCGTAAAGTGTAAATAAAATAGTTAACGGTGTTTTTTTTTATAGTTTCTTTATAAGATGTTAAATGAATTTTACACTTGTAGTAATCGATTTTGAAATGATTTTTTTTTTTTCGAAATACAACAAACAGCATTATACATACCGTTTGCCTCACATATAAAATCATGAAATAATCTAGAAACGCTAAATTTACATAGATTATAAATCTAGACAGACGGGATTCAAGTTTGAGCGTGGAAGAAGCGTCTAATATACTGACGAGTTCAAACATTCACTATTTTCACCACATTCTAATAATGAATAATTAACTAAATGAGACTCCGAGATGTCTCCTCCTTTCACATCCTATGACGTCTTATAGTTAGTTACAACACAAGCTTCCTTTATAAAACAATTAATATTTCTTTCCAACAATTTCCACAATTGAATAAATGAAAACAAATGCATTATCTTGTTTCGAATCATAGATTCTTATATGTTTAAAATATAACACACATTCTGTATTTAAAATTAAATTTAAAATAAAGTAATAACCCAACCATAGACGCATCATTTTTAACTTTTATATCTAAGATCTAAGGAACAATAGGCATTAATTTGAATAAATCTTTTTGTAGTAACTAACGCATCCAAGGAATGATTATTCTTATATGCTTGAAATTAAACAACAATGTCTATTTAATGAAATTATTATGTTTCATTTACGATGTAAAACACAAAGTTTCCACGTAATTTTATTGCATTATCGAATATTACGCGAACACCTTGTCTGGTAATTGCATTTTATACATTGCGTTTACTGCATATCGGCCTTTATGGCTGTACGTACTTTTCTATATTCATTCGTGTGTTAACACTGTCGGAACGTAGATTATTTAGTTTAGTTTTAGGTTAGGTTTAGTTACGGTATAAACCTACGATAGTGTAACATTGTTTGTTTCATGAGAGTTGCAATTTTAACGACTTTTGTGTTGTTTTAATAATTATTTTACTGCTTAATAAATAAAAATTCTTTACACAGTTATGGAAAGAAATGTTTTACTGATTTTTTATTAATTACTTAAAGAAATACTGTATACGAATAATTATTGTGCGGTCTTTTGGAATGTCAATATTACCGAAGTAATATAAGTGTGTTAAAAATATGATGAACAAACTTCCTAACATCATCATATCAGTCACATGACGGCCACTGCTGGGCGTTGACCTCTCCCAGAGATCAGCCAGGATACTCCCGCAGTAGACCGGATTATCGGTCTTTGCGGTTGTTCTATCCACGCTGCGTCGCTCATCCGTGAGAGAGAGTCCGCCATTCAAAGACTTTGCCACTAAGGCAGTCTAACATAACAACACTCCAACCTGCCCTTTTCCCTACGAAATATCGGCACTTACTCCATACATCTCAGTCAGCCTCTGAACACACACACATACGCATCTCTTTCACACACTCCACACTTCGGTCTCCCCCTAACTTTATAATCACATACAATGTCATCTTATATATATAACACAGGTCAGTGAAATCAAATTGATTGTATAAAAAACTTTAAGATTTCGATATAAACTGATGTTATTTCGTTCAACGCCTTTCCTAGCATCGCACGTGTTATGTATATTTATGTCCACTACGTTATCAGATATCAAGGGTGATGATAAATTGTCTGATTCAACCTGTCGTTGGGAACTGACGTGTATATTTGTAGTTTTGTATATTAATTTTCATACATCAATCTTATATATATATTTTAATTAATTTATAATATCATTATGTATGTGCTGATATTTTATAGTGATAGTTTACTGTTTATTTGATAAATGTTAAACGTATTTGCGACTAATAGATCATTGGTTGCAACCTGTTAGTACGGACGTCTCGAGAACTGGTGACGGCAGTTGGATGTAGCTTGTGGTGTGATGCTGTCGTCTGTTGTGTGCAGTGATCACCTCGGATATGTTCGCTGTGATATTTTGTGATTTGTGATACGTTCGAAAATGACTAAGGTTTGTTTGATTTGTATGTTAATTATTAAATAAAAATTAAATTAAATTAATGAAATATTAATAGCTCTGTTATTTTTTAAATGTAAATAATTAAATTTCATAATAAGTTGTAATTTTTATTTTTTTTAAATAAATCAAGATTATTTTTTTTTAATAATTTGATAGCAAAATATATAGATTATTGAAAAAAAAAATAATGCCTTTAAAAGTTTTTTGTTTTTCAAAAAAAAATGTAATTTTTTAAATTGTGCAAATAATGAATTTTAAAATGTTATTTACATTTACAAACGTTTCAATTCTTTTTATGCATTAAACGTCTATTTCTTTAAAAAAAAAACAGTTGACGATTCGAATCAAATAGCACCAATCCCACTCACCCTGAAGAAGAGCCCCCGATGGGCTCGAAACTAGTCGGTACTGACACCGATCTACACGTGAGTTAAGCCGTTTTCATAAGTAGATTTATTACATCTTAGAATTGTTTAATTTTTCGTCTTCCCTCATCGAATCGCTTGGTTTGTTACAAATACCTTAATAAAATAAAAACCTCTGTATAAAAAAACACATTTTACATATTTCGCTGGGGCTCTACTTACTGAGTGTTGGTCCCAAATATCCTCAGATAGGGTTGCCAACTATAAATTTTATTGTAAGCGGCAAAATTCCAGGCATAAGACGCGTTGGATGTTGAATAAAATCGTGGTTAGGAAATATCAAAGAGTGAATGAATAGTGCCAGCGAGGAAAGACTGTTTCGTTTGACACGAGACCGGTATATATCGCTGTGCTGTCGACCAAGCTTATTAGTGGGAAGGCACCAGAAGCGAGAGAAGGAGAGCTATAAATTTAATTTAATCGTGTTATATAGGATTATCTATTCAAATACAATTAAAAAGTAGGTGTTTTAATGTATTTTTAATCTTCTTTAACAATATTTTTAATCTATACATCAACTTATCATTATTACATCTTTACGCATTCAATATATCAATCATTATCGGCATAGTTTTTTACGTTTTTTTTTATCAATAGACATATATTTTAATCAATACAATTACTAATGAAAGAGCCAATAACCTAATAGTTAAGTGTACGGCTTTCCGATCGAATTATCGGTAGTTCAAATCTCACCTTTCGATTGTCGTTAACCTAGCAGAAACAAAGCTTAGTTGGTGAATTAACAAAAATCTGCTAATATTAAAATTTAATTTAGAGAGATTTGTATGTATTTTGAAAACTACGTTTATTGTTCAAAATGAGTAAATAAGGAGAAGATATTAGGAGATATTTAGCCTGTTGAAGAACTCTTTCATTTTTTATAATTTCGTTGACATTCCGAAATTCGTTTGAAATTTAAATTAGAAAAGATTTTTAATAAATAAACATAAAAAGTCTTTATCATTTCTTAATATATATATATAATATATATGTAATCTTTTGCTTAAGGACGAACAAGTTCTTGTCCATAATAGAAAAAAAAAACTTTTGTTATCCAGGCGTCGTTAAGCAGACCTAACAGCCTGTCGTAACAATGCTAAATATTCAACACATTCACTGGCAACGTTAGCATCAAATGCATTTCAAATGTGACCGTGAGATATCCGACGCGTTCAGAAATAGCGTGCAGTTGCACTCGGCGACGAGTTTTTTTTAAAGACGACCGGTCCGACAGCAATGGCGGACGTCCGCGCCCCCCGCGTCCCGCACATAATTAGGGTTACCAATATTAAAACAAACAACTTGATACCTTGGTCAAAGGTACAGATTTCCAATCACGTTATCATGAATTCTTACTATTGTAAATCATATCCTAACACAAACCCAGAGCTTAATTGGAGTGGAAAAAGAAATACAAGTTAATGAATAAAGAATCTGCTAATGATTCACTATAAACAGAAGAAGAAAGAAAACGATTGTCCTTTGGAATGCCAATAACCGTGGTTGAGGGTACGGACTACCGATCTAGCGGTTTTTTCTAATCCCAATCGACTACGATTTATAACGTACCACGTGAACAACATCCAATGCTTTTTTTGTTCCTGATACGAAACTATTAGCATCAAACTCAAATGTAGACCATTCAAGGGACGAATTCGGGTCATACTTCCAAAAGTGACAGCCCTAATCACGCTCCATTTGACCGACCCTAAACATATGACAGCGTAGGCGCCTACAACATTCTGTGTTTTGATAAACAAAACATGATCATTATAAATAAGAAAATTTAACCACTTTTTAATCTGTGGAATATGTGTATCTATGCGTACATTGAAATATTATTTTTTAAAACGTGTTAAATTAAATTTTATAAACCGAAACAGAGCGTCGGTTGCGCAGTTGTTAGGCGCTTGACCGGCCCGGATCGTACTCGACATTGTTCATGCTCGATTCCCGCCATGTACACATATGTTTTTTCATTTTTAAATTGCATATGTACATTATCCGACGCTCTTACGGTGAAGGAAAACATCGTGATGCAACCTGCACATATCGGCGAAGAGATTCAAAGATATGTGTGAAGTCAACCAACACGCACTGCGCCAGCGTGGTTGACTATGGCCTTGTCACCCCAATAAATAGGTTAAGTCCTGACCCTCAGTGGTGACATACAGTAAGCTGATGTATAATCAAAATGGGTGCAGTTTTTAAAACTGGAAACATCACAAAAGAACTTGTATACAAACCACATACCCTTAAAAATATTCTCGTGTTTTAAGTATCTATTTTTGCTTTCACACGTGATTGACCACTGACAAAATAAACCTCCTTGTTAGCGGTAAAAAAGAAAATATTGGAAACAATTGAAATCTATCAAAATGATATCCCAGTCTGGACATAGACGTTGTCAAACGCGGTCGTCGACCCCAGTGGCGGGCGATGGAAAAATACTTACGACGCGTCTCACGTAACTATACTAGACATGTCTATTGAAGTAGACGATATATTCTTATTAACTACCCGTATGTCCAAGTCCAAGCTGAACTTTTATGCAATTAGGACTTTAAGGTGTAACAACTTTAGTCCTAAGTTCGTTCGTAGCGAAATACTTCAGTAAATTTTAAACTACTTATACTAAAAAGGACTCAAATATTTTAAAATTCCATTAATAAATGCTACATGATCACTTTTATCATGTTTAATTATTGACCGTGTTCTACATTTATGCCAAATATCAATTCCGTATAGGTGTTCTCGGGATATGTAATTACAAACATCAAGCGCCAATAGCCTTTTGGTTAAATATACGGATTTCCGATCACCTGGTCGAGTTCAAAACCCACCATTCGACTATTATTAACAACATCCGTAGCTTACTGGTTGGAGTGGTTAAAAAATAGTGCATTAACAAAAATCTGATATTATTAAAAAAAATATATGTAAAACGATTTTATATTGTATTTGATATGAGAAGGAGAATGTTGTAACAAGTTTTGTGACAATGCAAACCCACAGTATAAGACTTCAAGATGTGAGATAGAGTGACAGCAGTAATCAAAGTGCGGGGCCTGCCCGCGCGTCTAGCGCCACCATCGCCCCCTCTGCGTCTTGACAGCACTTTTATAGGTCGACCGAATCGTCCACTTTATTGATCAGCGTCCGCCGACATGAAAGCTTTTTGTATCGTCTCCGCACTTCTTAAATTCAAAAACTTAACTAGAATCGAACTCAATAGAAATTACAAATTATATTTGCACGTCATTGTCTGATTTATTTCGGGAAGGATATAACGGACGTGTCCGTTTTTAATAACTCTGTGAACACAGCTTCATTAACGTAAGTTCTAACAATAGAAGTGTGCGTAGGAACTTCAGAATTACGTTCTGATTTCGGTCACCTTCACCTACTCGGTCACTTGAGTATAACAACGCGAAGACCAAAATTGATAAATAAACAAATTAATATTCTCATCATGTACTAAATTAACTTAACTGTTAGTAATTAACGTATAAACATTTAATTAACACGTTCACTGCGAAACGAGGTCTAAATCATCCCTAATGGAACTTCGCCTGTGGTGCGAAGGAGATAGCTTTGCTAACATCTAATCATCGAGCGGGTCGATAACACCTCGTACCCCAGGGACCGAGGGAACGTGTTAAGGAAATGGTTTTCAAAATAATTCACTAATATTGCTATTTATATAGCAATTTATCTGTCATATTTCAGTTTTCTTTAAGAATAACTCAACTGTATCAGTTCGTTAATACTAAAGTAAAATTAAAATCGTTTAGCTTTAAGCATGTGAGGCTTGTCCTGGGGACCTAACTAGATTCTAGACGCTCGTCCCAGTGGGAAACAAAATTGTCACAAAGTGGACGAGAACTTTGGTCGATTAAACGACTTTTAATATATCTGAAGATTTCTTTAAAGAGACTTTGGAAAGAGTAACCTCGAACATGGACATGTCAAAAAAAAAGCTTTAATCCTTGCTACGGGTTACGGGCCCTTCGCGTTGTTCTACTATATGCTACCGTAAAAATTATAAAGTTGAAAAATGTATATACAGCTAGTCATATAAAACTTCCAGAGTATTGTCAAGTAAACGTCAAATTGACAATTAGATAAATTATCTCTTGACAGATTGTAAATTTTTAAAACGACTAATCTAATGGTGTACAGTAGCAAAAACATTTTCATTATCGTATTTTATTTTACACAGTATTTATCAACAATCTGCTTAGCGCTGTAGTGACGTCACAGTAATCCATACATCTCTATCGTAATATCTGAACACACACCCTCACGCATATCTTTCACACAATCCGTACCTTCTCTCTTCCACTACCTTTGTTGCATTATTCAATCTCATTACTTTCTTGTTTATGTGCTTATCTCTTGTATTCCCATAACACGCTACCATTAAAAAAGCTTTTGCTATTGTGAAAGTTTTTTTTTTTATTTAAAACGTTAACCTAATCTTACTTTATCGTAGTCCAAACATCTTTACTTGTTAACAGAGTAATAAATCTCGACAACTATAAAAAAAAACATTGCAGCTTTTTCAACACTGTTAATTCTATTACACCAGCCTGATAATTCACGCGTGAACACTTGCTTGGAACAAAGTGAACACTCTCGGTCGCGGAACTGTTGGACAAACGCCAAGTGGGACTGTTTGCTTGATTGAAAGTCTTCTAACCGTGGAATTCCACTGACGAAAGAACTATCACCCTTCCCGTTTATCATATCTAACAGGCAATTGAATCTGTGAACGTTATATTATTAAAACTTTCGTGAGACATTTCACTATGCTAATTATAAAAAGGCTTAATTCTCGTGTAAATCGGTGTCGGTACCGACTAGTTTCGAGCTCATCGGGGGTTCATCTTCGGGGTGATTGGGATTGGTACTATAGCGCGTTCGCGGCCCGTCGCTCCCTCTAGTATATGGGATAGTACAATTTAGTTCATAATGACTCATATCTATTTTGTTTTTCACTTTTAAATAATTTCCTTGTCCGCAGACTGCGCCCCTTCTCACAAATTAACGTATGTGAAACATAAAAATCATAATAACAGTAAACAGCAATTAGTCGTCTACCTGTTCTGATCACTGACCGACTTATTTCTCACAAACATATTTAAAAACTGCATCCCATTAGCTCGTGCTCGCGTCGTCGATTAAATGCGTAGGAAATGTTCAAGCGACAGTAGCTCTTAAGGTAGAAGACCGCGAACGGACGCGTTTGTATATCTTAAAGGTTAATAACTAAACTGAACCACTTAACAATATTTTATCGTTAACTGACGACGTCAACAAAGTTATCGAAGCGTCAATAGCATAATAGTTAATGGTACGGACTGCCGATCTAAATGTTATAGGTTCAAATCCTAGCATAAGCTTTTACAACCTTATCTTGAATCGTTATAAGAAATATTAGTAAATTAACATAAGTCTACTAATGTTTTAAAAAAGCAGACGTACATTATTTTTATTTAGCGTATTACTTAACTATCTCGGCAAATTCGGAACTAGTTTCAAACCACTTTTCATCTGATCATATCGTGTGCTTAAAAAACTAATATTGACTTGTATACATTAATGGAATATTCATTTTTGTGTGGTAATAAAATTGTGATAGGATGTACTTTTCCGTTGTTTTTAATATCTTCAACATTAATGTAAGTCCACCTTGACTTAATGAAATACACCTGCCCCATTAAATAGTCGTTTGCAATAGACACCATACAGCGGACCAGGTTGTCGTTTTACTTCCCCTTGTAAGCAATTTAACAACACTATTATATTGTACATTCTTAAAAGTTATGGAGTCTGTGCTAGTCTGTGACTGGTGCATCCTCCTATGTTAAGCTATATCAAAAGTAACGTCATCACGTTACTTTTGATATAGCTTAACAGAATAACAAGATCACATGCTTGTTCGTTATTTTGTGTTATTTATATAAATTATTATAATCTAATGAGCGTTGGTGGCGCAGTTGTTAAGCGCTCGACCGGACCGGACCGTACTCGACATTGTCCAGGTTCGATTCATATATCATCGGTTCGATTCATGTACCAATGTGTTTTTCAATTTTCGAATTGCATATGTACATTATCCGACGCTCTTACGGTGAAGGAAAACAAAGCGTGGTTGAGTATGGCCTAGTCACCCTTAATAATAGGGTAGGCTTTGAGTCCCTCGATGGTGACGTATAGTGAACTGATGATGATGATGATGATATAAATTATAGTAAAATATGGATTAAAAAGTTGACTATGGCCTCACCTCTAGTTTATGGTGAGTTGAAACGCTCTCGGTGAACACAAATATATAGATTGAACACTTAATTACAAAAGATAGTATTATAAAAGAAATGAAAAAAAAGTGTACAGTGCAACATCGTCATTGTGTTTTTGTATATGAACAATACTGAACGAAAAATTTCTAATATTGAATAATGTTATCAATTTAGGTAAAACCGATATAAATTTTACGATGTTAAGATAAGCTGAGTATAACGGATATCACATTGTTTAGTATTATCTGATATTTCCATGTTCAGATCTCATTGGCGGTCGTGCGTGCGCCGCACACGATTGGTCCAACCGGCCATACTATCTATGAAAGGATAAATTTTATCTATACTTCGATATTAAAATATTAACAGTTTCGATGGAAAATTTTGCGTTTGATAAATCGAATTCAATTGAAACAAGAAATTATAAGAAATCTGCTTTGTAACTTTGTATTAATCAGAAATAATGGTTTATCTCCAATGTACGATGTCAGACGTGTCTATGATCTTTCTTGAACTTGAAGTTACCTTTTTAAGTCACGATTATTAAGTTTAAAAAAATATATATCTTTGTATTGATGTAAATAGTCTTTTAATAGACAAGTTTGTATCAATTTAAGCATAGAAACTATTAAAAAGAAATCAATAGACAATAAGAGACATTGCCAGTCTCAATTTCTCATTTCTTTTGAACTTGACTGGCTGTTTTTATCATCATCAACAGCCTATGTATGCCTTTCAGTAGGCTTTCCCCAATGCCTTTCATAGTTAAGTTAGTCTTAATGTTTAATTCATTTTTGTCATTGGGATTCGAACTCTGAATGTTCACTGAACGAAGTATCAGCTAGTTGATTAGTTTACTGCTCAGGTTATTTTCAATAACGTTATCTTGATCTTGAAATCTCTGGATGATTTTTTTTTATGGTTTAAGTTTTATTATTAATGACAGTTCTTTCTGTAATTTCAGGTTTAAGAATGTTTATGGTCAGTTCAACTCAACATTGAGTTAATAGTATGTTAGTTTATTCCACTCCTATATTCTATGCGGATCTATGGTTTTAAATTACATTTTTTTTCTTTTCTCAAATTTAAAGGTTTTTATATATTCAAATGCGCTCTTAAATGAATATATATATTATCACATATATATTAGTCGGTGGCGCAGTTGTTAAGCGCTTGTCGGGATCGGACCGTACTCGACATTGTCCAAATTCAATCCCCGCCATGCACCAATGTGTTTTTCAATTTTCGAATTGCATTTACATTATCCGACGCTCTTACGGTGAAGGAAAACATCGTGATACAACCTGCACATATCGGCGAAGAAATTCAAAGATATGTGTGAAGTCAA
>JAODUI010000014.1:2539326-2552146 GCA_027563995.1 Papilio gigon | reverse complement strand
CACGGTGCTTCTCGGCCAGCCACTGTCACCACACAGTATTTTTAACTTTTTGTCTAAATTTAGTTAAGCGTTATTTTTTTTGTTTATGACCAAATAAATTCGTTGACAAAGTTATTATTTATAAGCGACATTACCAGTAGGAAAGGCGACGTGTGTAGGCATATTTAAATTAAAAATATAACATAATTAGTTTTATATGTTTTGATTTTTTTTACTAATGGTGTCCACAAACAATTCCCACTGAGACAGCGACTCAAGCCTAGACAGCCTTAACCATGGGTAAGCCATCATCAATACATAAGATTAGTATGTTATACCTCTTGTCGTCGTTTTTCAACGCGCTGTGCTTTCCTCTGTGCGAGTCTCGCCTCCCGTTCCGAAGCCAGCCGCTGCTGGAAGTCAGCTAAGCATTTCAGATGTGCGGCGCCACGTTCGCTGCGCAGCCGCGAAGTGAACTGTTCGCGGTGGCTCACCATACGGGACAGACGGCTCGCGGTGGCCACGTCACGCGAACGTGCCTCTGTAAGAAATATGCTCATGATACTTCAATCATAATTAAGTGTTCTGTAGAAATATTGTCAAAAGTTAAGATTAAGCAAATGAACGAAATTTGTAATTTCAACGCTAAAGTTTCGTAATACTAAAAAAAAGGCAGTGTTACTATCAATGAGTCCATCTATACATCTACTGTGGATATTTATACAAAAAATCATGTCCTCTGGTTTCTGAAAAAACCTGTGATTAATGTATGTATAGATATTTGTGTATCGTAGATAAATCCAACATTATAAAGATTTAAATAACTCACCAATAAGTTGTTGTATGCGCTCCTTCTCTTGTTGTTCCCAGAACGCTTTGTCCTGCACCTGCTTCTCTTCCAAACTCTTCTGCAACAGCGGGATCTCCTCCAGGCGCTTGGCTCGCTCGAAGTAGTCCACCTGTTATTACAATTATATTATCACTCAAAATGTTTTCATAATTGCATACGAGTCGTAGGACCAACTTGGTCTCTACAACGGTGTCATTTATCTTAACATTGATTTAGTGCTTTATATAGATTGTTTGTTCTAGGTATTTATCTTTTTTTATTTATTGTAAAATGTCGTACCTTCTTCTCCTGCGACTTGAGCCGCGCTTGGAGCTCTCTGCGTTCTTTCATCAGCTCCTCAGCCTCGCGCTTAGATATGGCGTCCGCGTCCATCTTCTTCAAATCCTATAAGATATACTTATATTAGTTACATCATTACATTGCTTTTGGTTGCCTTATTTTAAGTTATTACTTTTATATTCAAAGATTCTCCGCCGTACTGTCATTAATGACGCTATCTTTTGGTGTGAGAACACTTCACTGTGGAAATATTGAATAACCACTGAACGACTCTCGAGTGCAAATACAGAATTAAATAAGTACCTCTTCATCGAGCTTCTGCAGTACTTTCTTGCCGTGCATGGTCTGCGAGATGTGCGCAATCCTCTCGCGCAGATGTCGCTCGCGCATAGCGGCCATCTCAGAGGCATGTCGCCGCTTCTCACGCTCTTCGCGCTCAGCCTCCAAACGGCGCGCCTCGGCCGCCGCCGCCAATCGCTGCTGCTCCTCTTGGCGGCTGCAATACACACATCGTTAATATTCTCTTATATAATGGCGTAGATTTTTTATACTTAATCTACTCTTACGGGCTCATTAGTGATCACTTAACTATTTTGTCCACTGATGGCATATGGCAATCCAACCTTTCAACTTAGAATAACCTTATGAATTATCATTCACGTTATGTTATGTTATGTTATTACAGATGGTGATATTATTAACGTTTAGTTAAGTTAATAACAGCGCCATCTATCATCACTATATACTAACCGTAGTTCCTCCTCTTCACGTACGGTGTTCAGTCGCTCAATATACTCCTTCCTCTCCTCTATAATCTTGTGCCGCTGTAGCACGCGGTGATGCTCCGCGTGCTTGTTCTCATGGTAGTGCTGCACCATGTGCGCACGGTCCCGCTCGCGTTCCGCGCGGCGACGCTCCGGGAACAATTCATGTACGGCCCGCGAGAGGACCTCGGCGGCGCGGACTAGTTGTTCACGCATCTATAGAGAATATTGATAAACTCAAATCTAACTGTGGAATGGCTTTTAAGATGAATAACATAATAAAGATCTTTAGTTTTTTTATATGTAGATAGATTATAACATACCTGTTCAGCGGGCGTGGCCTGCAGTATGGCGCCACCGCACGCCTCGTCCGCGGCGGAGCACCACTCGCCGCCGCCGGACTCCACGCCGAAGTGCACGCATCTGAACAATGAAACATATATCAATACTACAAGTATAACTCACAAATATCGGGACTATCACTAGTTCCAATACTATGGACTTTAAAATAATTTACGAACACACCTGGGAATTCATGATTGGCAATAACATCGTAAGTCAACATCGAAGCTAAATATATTTCGATAAACCTGACACGTCTAACAGACGATTAGTCTTATTTCCGACGTCCCAATTCAAATAGCCTGTATACAAAACTTACTGTTTAGCATGATCGATGCGTATCTGCATGTCATTATGGCGCACGCAGTCGACGAGCAGTCGCTCCAGGTGGAACAGATCATCAGTGTGCGCCAGCTCCAGAAGGCGAGCGAACTGCACGCAAGAGTAGCACTGCGCCACCTGGCGGACGAGTCGAACTAGTGCCACGTCTGTTAGGGCCACCGTGTACTGCGCGAGAGAGGAGTCTAGGGACAAATCGTACTATTAGAAGGTAGTTTTATGACATCATTCTATTATAGATGTAAGGCGAAAGCTATTTCAACCTTTTAGGAGGCACCGTTGGTAGGAAACAGATCTATTTAGAATAACACAACGGCTGCTGCCTAATTTAAGTTCGCGCAGACGAAGTCACAGGCAAAAGTTGGTATTAATAAGTAGGTTAGTAAAGATATAAAAGTGTCTCACACTCACTAGGCTCCTCTTGCAGGTGCTGGACGACGGTGTGCACGTTGGCGCAGATGGTGAGCGGGTCGAAGTCCACCTCCAGCCAGCTGTACAGCTGCTGCAGCTGCGGCGACGCCAAGTTGACAACGTTCAAACGGATCACGTCTGGAATGAAATTTGACTGTGTTGATATTTATTGGAAAAAAAATATTCTGAACATTAATTAGTTTTAAAGATATCTAAGAATAAGTTTTATAAAAATCATCTAACAGACGTCGAAGCCGTTCCGCACGCCTGCCCGTGCAAGAAAATGCGAGAAGACCGTATCGTTTTCCTTACATTTATCGGAGTGGTGTCAGGTAGTCGAGTTGACTAATGCGCGTTAACCTTTATTGTCGCAATCATGGTAAGTGTTAAAAATAGTTGGTTAAACAAATGTGCAAGTATAAATAACACTAATAGTCAAATAATGACGTATCAGTCGCGTCTAACTGGCGGATCACTTTACCTCTGAGGCCTACCACTTATTGACTATTAAGCCACAAATGGGATTAATTTCAGAGGAACTAAAACTTACTAAACCTTACTGATATAAATAAAATGAAGACGCATAAGGTTAGCGTGGTATGGACGTGTTATGTAAAGAGATGATGAGCGTATATACAATGTGATGAGATTGATTGTGGAAGGCTATTAAGGTACAGGAAGACAGAATTGATTGTGAGAAAGAGGAAATGGTTAAGAAGTATGTGAGTTCAGATAACGGCTGACAGAGATGTATGGAGTACATACTGTGCCGACCCTCTATAGGGAAATGGGTATGATGACCAATAAAATAAATTAGTTTTGGTAATTTACATGGATGAATGAATCAAGGTGTTTTCTGCTGGTAAAATATTTCAAAAATACTATTCCATGTGTTTTATGATTATTTCCCCATATTAAACAATTGAGTATAAATGTTATTTTAGGCAGTAAAAAACAGTAACTCACCCTTCAACAAGCTGGCCCTGGTTGGAGGTTGGGCCAGTCCCAACAGGACAGCTAATCTCTGAGCCTTTTCCACTGGACTCTTGTCAGTTTCAACAAAACGGTCAAACTCTGGATGCAGTGACGGCAGGGGCACTGAGAGAACTGCTACTAGGACGCGGCACGCCATCCTTTATAGAAAAGAAAAATTATAATTAATTTTAATTAAAAAAAAAAGCCAAATAGTGACCCAGTCTTGGAGGTAGTATTCTAATGGTGTAGCAATTTTTGCAATCAGCCAAGTATTTCCTTTTTATCATTAGTTTCAAACATATAGAAATTATATATAATCTGTACTTTGGACGCGGCACGGGACTGGTCATGGCATTCAATGGAGATATTAGACTGACAATGATGTATTTGTGCAGACCTTAAATAACACAAACAATTAATGAACATTGCCTGTCGCGTCAAGACCACAGTATACTCTGCCTCCGAGGCCTACCACAGTGTAATCATTGAGGGCTACACGTGGGATTTATTTCGGAGGCTCTTTCAATGAAAATTGTCTTCTTAGTAAAATATATCTTAGTGTAGAACATCACAATCAATTCAAATATAGAATAAAAGCAGATATTTATGTCCATCAATAATAAAATTGTAATTGATTGAATTTTAAATAAAAAAAAAAACAACGAAAACAAATCCAAAGAACATTAAATTACTTATGTAGACAGTCTCAAATAGTTTTTATCTCTGTTGACAATAGTTCGCAATTTGTAGTATTAAATCTTACTTCTGCAATTCCTCCTGGGTGATATTCTTCTTCATTTCCCTCGAGAGCTGGAACAGCTTGAGGAGTGCTGCAGCATGGAACAGGCAGTGGCCAGCCTTCCAGAAGACCAGCGCCAGCTTGCCATAATAGTTGGCCATGGTCTTTGCTACTGGTGTCTTCTTGGACATGTTCATTAAATTGTGGATGTCTTCGATGGCTTTGTATGCTTCCTGTATGTTGAATTGAAATCTTTATAATTTTATAAATGTGAACGGT
Organism: Papilio gigon; assembly: GCA_027563995.1. Classification (NCBI taxonomy): domain Eukaryota; kingdom Metazoa; phylum Arthropoda; class Insecta; order Lepidoptera; family Papilionidae; genus Papilio; species Papilio gigon. The sequence continues at coordinate 2,547,189 of JAODUI010000014.1, read as the reverse complement.
TTGATGGATTGATAAATGTTAAAAATGGGTCAGCAGATCTGGTTGAAATTTGGCTCACTATGTGGAATAACATATAGACTACTTCCTATTTTTTTTTTAATTCCGCATGTAACAAGGCGATTAGTATGTTAGAACTATCCATTCCAGAGATTGATAAATGGATGTTGTAATTTTAATCCACTTTTCAATTCTCAACTGCCTTATGAGTGATTGTAGATAAAAAAAAAAGTTGTAAAATGCTCTAAAATAAACAATAAATACAATTTTGGTAAAACAAATCTAATTCCAGAACATTTCCATGATCATACTAATCCTCATTAAATAAAGGACATGTTTTTTAATAATTCTGTAGTATGATTACACTTTGAGGTTAGGAAATAAAAAAATAAGTTAATATAGCAAAACTGACCTGCCATAACTCCATCTGTATAGCACTATCAAGCTGGAACAACCTTGTCTCCAAGTTGAGCTGCTGGGTCTCCGGTTTGCTGATGCTGACATTTCCAGTCTGCACCTGTTAAAAGATCCAAATAAGTTTTAAACTGTGTTTAAAAATAAAAGTTCAACTTAAAGTAAAAGTTACTTATGCTAGACTTTTTAGTAAATTAATTATGTAATGACGCACATGCAATCTCATATAAGAGTAAACCAGTATCAAAGTGTCAATAGCCTATTGGTTAAAGGTACTGATTTCCAATCACATGGACTAGGGTTCAAATCCCGCTATTGGACTATCGTAAACCACATTGCACAAGCCAAGAGCTTAGTTAAAGTACAAGATAGGTTAGTAAAGTAATTAAAACTGCTATAATTAAAAAAAAAACCTTTAAGGGTTGTTTAATGAAGTATGTATATAATATTGTATTTGTGATTCTAACAACTAACATATATCAGTTACTCACTGTTGGTTTACAAATGTCTTCTAAATGCTTCCTCAGCTTATCACAGAGTTTCCGGAACTCAGTCTTCCTGGAGTACTTGAGACAGAACTGGAACGCCATCCGGGCGATGTCATGGTACAGAGTTTCTACATGTGCGTTAGTCCGGAGCAGCTCTAAACATTGGCAATAGGATTCCCAGAGGAATTTCACCTGAAACAAAGTTGGTTAAAGTAATGTAATTTACAAATAAATTTTTTAACATATACAGTGATATGAAAGCATTGTGTTAAATGTTCTCTTGTTCCTACATTTATATTGAAAAATACAGTGCTATATAAAAAAATCACAATATTACTAATTAAATTTTATTTAAACAATTAATACTTATTCCTTACCCATGGTGTCAGTATAGTTCGGTCGGAGCGATCCTGCGCATCTTCTCCGGATACTGCACTCAACAAGATACTCTCCGGTGTGGCCAAGTTATCTAAATCATCAGTATCAATGACCGCCTGCGTGGATTGAGCCCTGGCTGCCTCGGTGCGCTCCTCGGCCATGCGTAAGTAACCTCTAAAAGTAGTATACATTGATGTTACTTTATCTATATGTAATGTATACTTTCAGTAAAAAAATTGTGACTTTAAATAATTATAAAACTTACTTTTATTTTTTTCAGATCAAAATGTCATTTTGGAATGTTTGATAATATGTGAAGTGAAATTGTTTGAAGCTTATGTTATAAAGTACTTAAAAAAACTTAGTTTCCCGAACTTCAACTAATTACTATCCATGTCATGATTTATGCATACCTTAAATTAAGTCGGTTACAACAAAAGTATTGGTAAATAACCTTAGATTAAAACTTCAGGACAAACCTTATAACTTGCTCGAGCGACCCTACGTTGACGGATTGGAACATGTTCCTATACTGGAACAAGCCTTCTTTAGCGATATGCGACTTCCTCAGGTCGACGCAAAGTTCCAGGTATTTGAACATAATCGGCTCCAGCACCGATTCGGACCAGTTGTATGCCCATTTTTTGTTCCGGAACACTTCCTGAAGAGTGTCCAAAGCCCGGGCTGGCTTGTCCAGTTCCATAAACTCTATAGCACAAACCCAACATGTCCTTTGGTTATGTTGCGATACTTATATATCTATTATGATGTAACATTTAAATAATTATGACTTTTAAACAAGAACAGGAACGACATTACGGAGTTGCCGCAAACGTGTCTAAGAGATACAAAAATGAAACAAGAAATCCAAGCTGGACGTGCAACGTGGTATGATCGCTAGAAATATGTACAAACCATTGGCCCGTTTGAGGGCATTTTCCGGTCTCTGACCGTATCTCGCCATCATTTAGACTGCTTTCTAATCACTTCATAAATATGAATGTAAATATCCGAATATCGGCAGTAAAGAATTTATTGAAAAAATTCGTCACCACCACTCTCCGCTCTGACAAGCGACTACGAATCAAAATGGCCGACGGGCAGAGGCCGAGAGATGCAGTGCAGCTTTTAGGATTGACCTTGATAGAAATGAGGCGTATTTATCAGAACAGATATTAATAACGGGTATTCGAAAAGAACAGATGCTACCTGTTCTTGCGATATCATTATAACTGTGAAAAAATATCGTTTACAATTCACTGTAATCACTGTGAACACTAGGATCACTGCGATTCACAGTGATCACAGAAGGAGTGGTTCGCTCTTCTAACAGGCTGTCTCAGCTCAGTCGTTGAGGTTGTTGTTTGTTGTCATATTTGCCATTCACGGCTTATCCGTTATTATGATTATTTGATTGGCTTATATAATTTTAGAATGTCAAATGTTGCTTTTGTGGTAGGTATACATATACCTACCACAAAAAATACCAATTTGTACATAATAATAATTATTTGAGACCAGATTAGTAGTTTCAATCTTGGTTTGTGTGGATTTTTTTTGTTCACTTTGAAATTTTCTTTAAATTAAGAATTTATAGCAAAAAAGGGTTTTGTTTTCATCTCTATCAGTTCTAAATGTTATATATTTTGATGTCCCTTCCTAATGTGCCGTGGTTGAGAAAAAATAACGCCTGTTATTTATTAACAGAAATTGGTACCTACTATTTTTGAATAACAGTAACAGTAATGAAAGGTAATGTGTTTGCCCTGTTAAAACCAACCTCTATTTCTAAAAAAGAAAATGTTACAACAGATTCTTTAAAAAATCACTTCAGCTTTAAATTAATTGAATCAACATAAGTGAAATAAATTATAAATAATTTAAAAATATCTTAGAAATTTTTAAACTTGTCATGTCAGTTTGAAGTTAAATGTCATGATTTAGAGAAGATTATCACGTCAATGTCACGTCTTCTTAATTTCATTTATTTTTGGCCATTAAAAGTTATTGTAACCTACTAAAATGAGAGTATTTATAAAGCTTTTGCTTTTCAGACGACCGTACACTATTTGCTACTTAACAAAAGACGTTTTTATGCTGCCAGACAAACAATATTACAAAGCAATTGGTCTAAATGTCGGCGAATGTTATGATGAGATAGAAACCCTAACATTACGAACAAAAGGGGTAAAATCTACTATTAATGCTTTGTTTCTTCAAGCATTTCTAAAGGAGTGTCTTATTTTTGATGAATACAGATGTAATGTAGTAAACAATATTTACCAGAAATGCAAACATGAATTGAACCAGCCAATATTTTTAAAACTTATTTTGGAACCGCCGGACCAAGAAATTATTGATTATGAATGGTTTGTACATATAAATTGTAATAGATAATATTCCTACATGTTCTTATTGTAGATATCACATATGTTAAAGTTGTATACCAGCAAGTTAATGTTATAAATATACTCAAATTGAAATGACTCAACGTTTTTCAGGAATGACAGAATGAATTATTTGATATGGACTAGGGTTGAAATAGAAAATGCCTTCTCCTGGCTGTCGACACTCGGAGGTGCTTACTCAGCATTAGGGGATTATTTTGAACATTGTGTAAGTTTTAAAATGCCTCTAAATGTTACACTTAAAATGCTATTGTCATAGATATATAACATATATATGTCGTTTTATACAAGAATGACCTATAATCAAGAGACAATTTTAAAAATGTTATTTAATAAATTTACTATTACAAAAAGCCTGCAGGTGCTTCAGATTAGGCATCTATAGGTTATGTATATATGCCCTTCAAGTAAAATATATTGTTTCTTTGACATTGCCAGTTTGTACTGTTACATTAAAAAAAACAGATGTTGCTGCAAGATTTTTTAATTAATTTTTATGTATCATTGTATTATTACTTCAGGCAGAAGAAGCAGGAAGAATATCATTAAGACAGTACAAACTTTCAAGACTGTTAGGTGACGATGGACTTGCAGCTCGGAGTAAGCTGTACTCCTCTATTGCATATGCTCAGAGAGGAAAACTGAAGCTAGCAAGATATATAGTCAGAGATATAGCTGCGTTCGCCAGACAGACTCACGATAGGAGACTGAACCGTATGTGCCAAGGTGTTTGGGCGAAGCTAAAATATTTGCGGACATTAAAACCACCAGTGAAGGTAAAAGATGAATGTAAACAAGTTGTAAATAGGGTTGGCAGAGGTGATGAGAAATTTGAAATTACTCAAATGGTTTGTGTAAAATGAATGTTGATTGTTTTGTACTGTATAGGTTAAAAAAAAATATTTAAGTCTATGTGCATTAAAAATATTAATACATTTTTTAAATTCAAGTCATTTATCTTTGGTTTATCTACCTGTCTTCATGCCATCCACATCAATCTCCCATATCTCTATTGTCACTCCATTCTTACTAATGGTCACCCTTCAAGTGATCAATCTCTTTCTAGACCTACCCCTTATTGTGTACTTCCACATTGCTAGAATCATCATTTCAAACTATATAAAGGAACAAGGATCATCATCAGCCCTTGTCTGCCCACTGTGGAACATAGGCCTTTCCCAATGCCTTCCACAGCAGACAGAATATGAAACATAAATCCGAAAATTAGGTTCCTCATAAACGGAATCGTGGATCCGAATGAAATTGGGCATTGGTATAGAATATAAACAGATAAACAAATTACTGCCTACTATTTTTTTTATTCTGCACAGACTGCGTCTAGCGACGGCCAGTAACAAATAAAACAATATAAACAATGCATATGATGTTTTATATTTGATTTTGTTAACACTGCAGGCATTTACAAAAACATACAATCATAAATTCAGACAAAACAATATGTTTTTGTATAAGTACCGCTAACTCGATTACAACAGGCACAGTGAAAATTGTAGGTCACAAAATAACATAATGGTAACTATTTATGAACACAATAGACATTAAAATTAGCACCAGTATATATGTACTTTATTATATATGTATGTGTTTATGAAATATTTATTGTATAGATTTTTACTAAAACTTGCCTTATAACAAAATGAAGTCACATTATTTTAATATTTTCAGAAGCTCCAAAGTCAATAAAATATTATAAATGAAACGTCCAAAATAATCTTTTAAAAATGTACAGCCATTTGAAAACCAGAGACAGTATACTTTAAAATAAATATTAATCAGTAAGCAGCGAGACGGTATTGTTGTTATAAATTCATTTTATAAGTAAATATGTGCCCGAAAACAAAATAGCATCAAGAAAAATAAAAAAATTGAGATTCCCTAAAAAAAATTTACAAATTGGTAGCTTCTGAATATAGGTACAATTTATCTATTCCTTACAACAGACGGGGCAGGCGAGGGTGCCCATGGGGTCCCACGCTGGTAACACCTTGGCGTCTTGCTTGAACACTTCCAACACCGAATCTGGCACGAATTTTTTATCCACAACGACCTAGACAAAATTTACATTATTAAAAACTGATAATCAGACCAAGCTTCAGCAGCGGGTATAATAAAGCCCTTTCGCAGTGTTCCATTGTCGAAAAACTACCGTGTTCCTCGCAATGCTACTAACTCCGCCCCTTCGATAGCCAATCAGGTAGCAGTGAGATGCCCAAGAGTAATATTTTTTTGTTGATGATTTCCATTTAATACGACTATATAACTTTACTAACCTCAAATACAAACTCCTTGAACCAGGGCGTAGTAAGCAGTAGATAACCTTTGTCATATTCCTTGTCGCCGTAAGAGTTCTCCACACGGTACTTCAAAGGATTTCCTTGATCCTAGAAGATAGCAACATCATTGACTTTAAATTCAATCAAAATCTAAACTAGATGGCGTTATTTTCAAATGATTTTTATTAAAAAATGATATTCAAATTATAGTTTTTTTTAATGGTTTATAAAAATTCAAGCTAAAATATATATTACATACGTCAGTTCCCACAGCAGTGAACACCATGGCGTGGGTCATACACGAATCTCCATACATGAGTCGGTCAGCTTTGTTCAGACCAACTTGAACTTCAGTGTTGAATACAAGTTTGAAATCTTGTCTGGAAGCAAACACGTAACGTTAACAGCCAAATGTTGTATATAAAAAAATGTTATTTTGGTACAAAATGATCTTGTCTTTAATAATTAAAAAATGTATCAACATAAAGTTTTTTGGTCCTTCAAGTCGGATATTTTTTTTTTAATAACAATTACCAAAGGATTCAAGTTAATTTTATCTAAAATAAAATGGAAACTCACGCATCCAAGTCCTCGAGTCCGTTCTTACGTTCAAATCTCTTGGATACTTCGCATCCGAACCACACCGCCTCGCCGCCTTGTATGCTGTCTTTAACTACCCTGCAACATCAATAAGCTTTACGTTTTTCCTTTAAATTAAAATAATAACCACATCAATTGGTTTCATTTACTGTACAATGTACATACTTCATGAGGGTCTCAATGGGCTGGTTATTGTAAGCAGTCTGGCGCCCGCCCACCATGTTGCCGAGGCACTGCAGCGTGTACAGGTTGCCGAACGGGTTCGACTGCCTCGGGTCGCTCACCAGGCACACCTAGCAGGACGAGTGTTCCAATAGATGGCTCGATACTTAATGTAAGTTTTAGTTTGAAATTCAACAGATTTTCTAAGCGATACCAAATGTCAGTAATTCCTTCATAATTGAACTACCAAGTTCTAATTTAAAATTGTGATTGATTCTTCAAAAAATTAGCATTTTCCACCCTTGTTATTTTAATATTAAGTACCTTTATATAATTTGTAATGGTGTTACCATGCTGACAGTCTTTATTATCGTATAGATTTTACCCTCCACATCGTTTACGCGAATAGAAAAAATCTAGCAATAAATGTAGCCTATGTTACTTAGTAATAATGTAGTTTCTTATTGACGAAAAAAGTTTCTTCGTTACATACAAAATTTTTCCACTTTAGATTTAGACTATCTTTAGTCTAGAGTTACGTATTTTCCTATTCAAATTTAAGGTAAAATGCGTACTTTTTAGTTAAATAGTAAATCAAAGTATAGATTACCTTGTCATCAACATTGAAAAGCGGTTTGACATGTTTGTTGTAAAACTCCTGCGGGCTCAGGGGACCAAAGTTGTTGTACGTTTTTTCCTTGTTATAATACTCGAATGTGAACTGTTCCGGTGGCGTACCTTGAGAACAATAATAAATATTATAAAAACAGCTTATTCTGGTAAGTTGGGGATCATCATCATCATCATCATCATCATCATCATCATCATCATCAACTCACTACACGTCCCCACCGAGGGGCTCAGAGCCTACCCTATTATTAGGTGTGACTAGGCCATAGTCAACCACGTTGGCCCAGTGCGTGTTGGTTGACTTCAAACATATCTTTGAATTTCTTCGCCGATATGTGCAGGTTGCATCACGATGTTTTTCTTCACCGTAAGAGCGTCGGATTAATGTACATATGCAATTCGAAAATGGAAAACACATTGCTAATGTATTTTAGTATATAAGAGAACTATTGCATGGATCTCGTTTATATATTTTAATGTAAATAGAGCTTT